>JAJEJO010052995.1:0-86338 GCA_020662805.1 Glaucomys volans
TCTGCTTTCCTGTCCTTGCTTGCACTTGTTTGAAGTAATAAATTTCATGAATAAGGTAGATTCCATCAAATTAGTATCAGTTAAGGTCTTTTATGATCATAACTGAGATGATGCATTAAAGTCAAGTTAGAGAAATAACCAATAAAAGGAGAGAGACTTCAGAAATGTGATGTAAAATCTCAGATTCCAAGCACTCACTCGTTCTCTAAGAAGGTGGCCTTCAGCCCTTGCTGAGCGCCTCCTGTGTGCAAGGCTGGTACAGTAGGACTCAGTGATGACTGCAGGCATGCTGGGAAGAGAAGAGGCCCACACCTGCGAACCTGAATATCTGTGATCACATGGAGGGCCATCACCTCAGGACCTGGGTGAGGAGGGGGTGAGACAGGGACCTTTTGAAATTCTTACAGGATATGGGCCAGTGGACTAGCAGCTTTCAGTCCTAGCGGAGATGCTCTTATTTCCTGTTGAAGGGGCTATCTCAGAAGGATTCTTGAGAAAGTGAAGAATACTAGCCCTTTCTGGAGCCACACGGCCAGGCTGGGGGATCCACACATGGCTGCTTCCTTGGCAGGGTGTGACAACCTCTGCAGTGACCCAGGCATCCTCAGCTGCCAGTTACCTTCTCCTGGTGTCAGCTCCATGCTGACTGTGTCCCCCATGCCTCCCTTCTTATGAGGCAGACAACCTCAGCCTACCACCTTCAGTGTCTTCCCATTCCCCTTGGAGTGTCAAGGCCCTGTGCCTAGAAGAGCCTCCCCAGACCTGGCTCTGCCAGCCTCACCTATCTCTTTTCTGCATTTCCTTTGAATGCAGGGGCTTTGCTTTCTGTCATAGCTCCTGCTGAGAAAGGGAGTCACTGATGGGTCTTTCTGCAAGGTGGTTCTGCTGACAGCCCTGAACAATGCTTGGCAGCCATCTCTAAGGCCAAGGTCAGGAGCTGGTGAGATGTCCATCTGTGGGCCTGTAGTGAGAACAGAGGTGCCCCTGGCTGCTCAGATCTTTTCATCCGTTCATGGACAGATATTGAACCAGGCACGCTCCCTGGGGTCTGGGAACCAAGCAGCAAGCAGATGCCCTTGCTTTTCATGTGCAGTTGTTGAGGTGGTCTTACTTTCTGAATCCCTGGCTTTGGTGGATCACCATCTTATATCATAGTTCTTTCCTTTCCAAAAGGAAAGTGTATAGAATTCCGCAAGAAGAAGACCCCACTGCCACCCCAGCTGGTCTATAACCTCCCACGAGAAGGGGCCGCTTGCGTTTGTTCACAGCAAGCTGATGGATGCTTACCCAGAATTGGGAACGTAAGGCGAGCTGCACTGGACCGGGTTACGCACTTACTCATTCATTTGATAAATATTGACTGAGCACCTGCCCGGGGCCATACACTGTTCTGGAGACTGTGTAGTGGACAAAACGGGGGAAGCCCCCGCTCCCTTGGGGTTACTGTCTGGCCGGGAGATGGCCAGGAAAGACAGAGGAGAGAAGGCTGATGGAGAAAAACCCTGAGGAGGGGCTCGGCTGGCGACAGTGCCCTGCAGGGGCTGGGAGTCAGGGCTGCCCTTTTCACCCTGAGCAGGCCTCAGGGCTCCAGCTCCACCCGCTTGTTGTGCTTGCAGGTGGTGCCCCATGTCGTTGTCCCCCCCCCCCGCCCCCGCTCCCCCGGCCTGGCTTCTCCCTCCTCACCCACTGAGCATAACTCTGCTTTTCTGACTTCTGACCTGGGCCCCACGAGTAGGGAGTGTATTTTTAGCCTCTTGTGCTCTCCGTGGTAACTCTCTTTATTCCTGGTGAAGAGAGGAAAATGGGTCGGCTGTGTTTACTAAGAAGTGTGTTCCTGCTCCTTGTCCAAGGCTATTTATAAACTTCCAAAAATGTGTGCCGAGCCTCTCTGTCCTGCTGGAAGCTGGAGTGCATACCCGGGTTCTTATGATGCGGGGATCTAGCGCTTGGGGACTGGGTTGCGTCAAGTGGGGAAGATAGAAGCCTTGCAAATAGTGATTTTGATGAACTCTGGCAACCCAAGCTGCCTCTTGATCTGATTCCTCTGGGTGGTTTTTCATGTGACATTGTTGTGGCTTTTTTGGGTATGGTGGGGGGCTGTGCATGCTAAAATTGTCAGGCTTGGGCCATTCTGGGACCTTCACAGCTGGGATCCTGATAACTTTATCTAGACCACAAGCCCTGAAAAGTGGCTACTGCCAACTACTGGGCCTGCTCTCGGCTGCCCTTGCCCTCTGGGCGAGGTGATAAGTCTACAGGAAGGTGGCTCCTGAGCCAGGAACTTGGGAAGCTGTTCTGCACCTGGAAGGAGACTATGAGGCCCACCCAGAAGCTTTGCTTTGTTCCAGCCACCACCTCCCTGAATCCATTGTTGGACCACCAGCCCCTGGCATCCCTCTTGTCTAATGCTGTGACTCTGTGTCTTTCCTCATACTGGGCAGAAGAAATGTCACTTCTCTTTCTCAGTGGCCTGGCCTTGCTTTCAGGAGGGAAGGTGCTGGGGTCATAAATTTGAGGTCACTCTGTGTTTTAGTCAGCTTTTTCACTGCTGTGACTAAAGGACCTGACCAGAACAATTGTCGAGGAGGAAAAGTTTATTTGAGGGCTCACGGTTTCAGAGGTCTTAGTCCATAGCACTGGCTCCATTCCTCAGGGCTCAAGATGAGGCAGAAGAGTGTGGCAGAGGGAAGCAGCTCATATGAGATCAGGAAGCAGAGAGACTCCACTCGCCAGATACAAACATATACCCAAAGCTGTGCCCCAATTCCCACCTCCCCCAGCCACAGCCCACCACTTCAGTTACCACTCGGTTACTCAGTTAATCCCTATCAGGGTGGTAAGACTCTCACAGCCCCATCATTTCTCCTCTGAATCTTGTTGCGCTGTCTCACATGTGAGGTTTTGGGGAGCACCTCATATCCAAACCATAATACTCTGCTTGTAGTAGCCCCTTGAATTAACTCTGTTTTGAGTTGGTGCTCAGTCTTTTGAACTGTCCCTGCTGGGTCCCTGCTCTAGAGAGGTTGGACTGTTGAGCCCCATCAGACTGTGGGGGGAGGCTGCACATGAGAAGGCCCAGTCCCGATGCCTCTCCTTGGCCCTGGACCACCTCTTGCTCTTGAGCAGCTGAGTCACAGGGCACCCCAGCCCATCCGTCCGCTAGGGGGCAGTGTAGCAGGCTGGGTGGCCCTGCCCTCAGCTGCAGAGAAGGGGGTCTTACACTCTGCTCCTGTGCTTTCCCGTGCCTGTGGAGCGATCCCCATCCCCACGGTGCCTCCTGAGCACTCGGGCCACGTGAGGTTCCTGAGCGCCGACCACCCAGTTATCCAGTCCGTCTCTCAGGGCTGCGCCTGGCCTTGGCAGTGGTGCTTACTCTCGTCATCGTCTGTCCACCTGCTCCACGCCGAGGGGCCTTGGGCTAGGTTTCTCCCAGAGCAGAAATTCCCAGACTTTCTTGGTTCTTGACGCCCAAGTGCTTCTCTGATTTTTTTTGTCCCATCCCCAGGCCTAAATAAATATCTAACGGATCCATTTAAATAGTTAGAGCCAAACACCTTAATAAATACTCGTGTCCTAACACCTTAATATCTGTTTGAAAATATTCATAATTTAAAAAATTTCGTTTGTGACCCAATTACTTACTAGTGAGATATGTGTCCATTGAACCCTGGATAACTTTTCAAATTCTGTAATCAGATTGGACACTCCTGCCCACATCCCCTGTTTCATGGAGATTTTTGTGAGGTATTCGCTTGTTATCTCAGCAACTACGGAAAACGCAGCCTCACTCCCGGTGCGTGACGTGCTCGAGAGTGGTAGGGTGCCCTAAGCCATCTGAAGCTGGCAGTTCCAGTGTGTCTGACAGGTGTCTGACAGATACAAGTGTTGTTTCTTTCCCTCAAAAATTGAAAATGTCCTGTAGGTCTCCTGTGAATATGCCGAGCTCCCCAGGGTGCCTTGGTGCATGGTTTGGGAACTGTTTCTGGAGGCTGGTGGCTTTACCCTGGTTACCCAGGAGGCAGATCCCTCGCTCTCGGGTTCTAACTCCTGCATGCCCATCTGGAGGGGTGCAGGGGAGATGAGAGGACCCAGGCATTAGGACAGGGACAGGAAGGGGGGCTTCAGGCTCTGCCCTCTTCCCTTCCTATCCTCTTTGTGCACAGGCATTGCCTCGTGACCTACCACAGGGGAGGAAGGGGCGTCTTCTTGACACTCATGGGAGAACTGAGTGATCTGAATCCTCCAGGATAGGGATTCAGAAAACCCTCCTCTCAACAAAGTGCTTTCAAGTCTGTGGCCGTGCTGCTGACACTGACAAAAATCTCGCCTGCCATGTGGAGCGGAGAGTTCCCTTTGTTCTGGTGGGTATGTGCCCTCCGCCCGAAGTGCTGGAATCTATTGCTTACAAGGCAGGGAGCTCTGCAAACCGCTAGATTGACAAGACAGCGAGTCTGAAAAGATCAGAGTGAGCCCAGTGCTCTGTGTCTTCCTGCACAGGTGCTGCATCCCAGGCACAGGTGACTGTGAGCTTGGGTGACGGGCTGTTCTTGGCCAGTGGCTGCTTTATCCCAGCACTTTTGCTTTTGCTGGTCTTCTGCCTCATGGCCTTTGCTCTCTGCCTTTCCCTTTCTGCCTTCCCCGAGGGAAGAGGCTCTGCCGTGCCCCGGGCAGGCCCTTGCCTTTGGTTGCTGATGTGCTCCACACCACTCTCCCTCGCTGGCTGCCTGCCCGTTGAGGAGGCCTCCCACCTTGTCAGGACCTTTGCGCCCTCCAGTCTCCCTGCCTGGAGCCCTCTGCTTCTGCCCCTCCTTTGACTGGCCCCAGTTCACCTTCCAGGTCTCACTTCAAATGTTACTCCTCATCAGACCAGCCAAGAGCATGCTGTCTAGAGAAGACCCAGCTCCTGTGGGGCTTTAACCTCCTGGCCATTTGAACTCCAACTTCATCCTGCAGGCAGAGACTGCTTGTCTCTGCATCCAGGTCACTCACTGTGTTTTCTCAGCACCTAGCCCATGCCTGGCCCTTTTTGGACTCTAGTAAGTACATCTTCATAACTAAGGGTTTCCCCAGAGCAGAAGGGACTTAAGGGCCAATGACTGTTAATTTTGCCAAGAAAGACTTAGAAAAATCCCAGCTGCTGTATATCATCAGCGCTTCATAAAGGACAAGTTGGAAGGACAGAATCCCCGAGTAAAGGACAATTCTTCCCAAGGAATAAATTTAGCATTATTGGAAGCTTGCTGAATTGTTCCTCTTCTCATCCCTGGAAGATGGACAGAAACCCTCACAACATGCTTCCTCTTCCCAGAACTTTGTGCCAGTTCTGTGTGGTCGTGACAGTGTTCTTGTGACACTTTTCTCCTTCGCTGGGCTTGAACTCCTGGTGGGAGCTGTGCTTTTGACTACACTTGCAAAGCTTTGCACAGGCCATGGCTTCTGCTTAGAAAGCCCTCGTTGATCTCTGGGTACTTCCAGGTTCTGCCTAGACACCTGTCCTGCAGCAGCGTGTGACTGGCCTTGCTTCCTCTTGCTCCTTGGAATCATGTGTGACTTGCCTGCCTACATTAGGATTCAGGTCTTACTCCATTTTACTGAGAGGCCTGGCACACCATAATGCACTGAAGGATGGACAGTTGTTGACCAGTTTTGATGAGTGTGTAGCTGGCACACACATCAGGCTACATCTCGGGTAGGTGACATGGAGCTTTCTCTTTCTATAGCCAGTTTAAATTTCTGTTTCAGCCCCTCATTCCACCAGTTACAGAAGCATCATATCATTTAATTCTGTGTTTTCTAAGCATACTGCAAGGCCTCCTCAGGGCCAGCTCCTTCTCAGCTATTTCATACTCCTCTTGTGGAGTGAAGGACCATCTGGCTGTCCCTGGCTCCCCGCAGCCATCTCTAGTCTCCAGGGCTGAGGGCACCACTTGGGGAACAAAGCTCAGCCCCTGCTGTGGAGTTCAGTCCTATCTGGAGGACCCACGTTACATCAGTAAGTGCAGGAAGGCCACGTCACACTCCTTATCTTCCTCCAGCTTGGCCCTGGGCAGGAGGCGGCTCTCTCCACCCTGGCTCCCCTACACCTCTTCTGTTCTTGTCTGGGCCTTGGCTTTTGAAATTCTGAAGTCATGGCTTTGAGTCTCTGTTGTCTGGTTCTAAGTAACAGTCTTTCCCTGGGGTGCAGATGCCCTGGGTCTGGTTAGAATGAAAGGCCATGAGGAATGTGATGAGAGGAACCTCTTCACACCTGCGACACATTCACCTGCTATAGGTATGTGGGCTTGACTTCTTAGGTGGCTATTCACCCAGGAGGGGAGAGGAGGCAGGCTGAGCCCCCTTGGAAGCTTGCCTTCCCAGTGCGGCCAGGGTAGCAGACCTGCAGCCGCCCAGTCCTGGCTTATTTGTTCATTCATATATTGTTGTTTACTCAAAATTCTAAGTGTCAGGGACAATACATATTCAGTGAAGGAAAGTAAGGAATACAGGAAAACAAATAGATCAGAGTCACTTATCTTAGCTGCTGAAGACGATCTCCTTACATCCTGGCATTATGTTTCTACAGGTAGTTTAGTAATAAAAGCCGAGATAATTATGATACTGAATGTAGTGCACTTACCTAGTGCTCGCCATGTGCCAGGCCTTGTTCTGAGCTTCACACAGATGTTAATTTATTAAATCCGAACAGCTCCATGAGTGGATATTGCTGTTTTCCTCATTTTGCAGATGAGGAAGTTGAGGCACCAAGGTTTATGTTACTAGTCCAGGGCAGCCACCAGGCAGCCTGGCCGTGTAGTGACCCCACACCTGCATGCAGGGCTGCGCCTTGGCTCAGGCATGGAGCAGTTGGCAGATCAGCCATTGAGTGGCCATTCTAGTGTCCTTCCAGGGAGAAGCCTGCCCTTGAACCCTCAGGGCTCGAATGTCACTTGCTGAATGCGTGAATGGGATTATGCTTTTGAACTGGGTGAGCGTGGTTTTAGCCCTAGTCACAGGCAGCTGTTCCTTTTGGCACCTCTTTGTTTTTCTTCCCTTGCGTGTATAGCACCCTACAGACTGGAACCCCCTTGCACACGCTCTGGAGGTGCTGTTCGTGTCGTGTTCTGTTTCTAAGAGCGCCTTTATCGGGGCATAACTGATGTGTAATAAACCACATATTTGAAATGTGTGAGCTGATGAGTTTGGGCTCTACCATCACACAATCAGGACAATAACAATATCCATGACCCCAGAAGTGTCTGAGCCCCTTGGTGGTCCCTTTCTTCCCGGTCCTCCCTGCCTCCCTCCCAGGCAACTGTGGGTCCACCTTCCGTTACTTTAGATTGGATTTAGTTTGCATTTTCTAGAATTTTATAAAAAAGGAATTTTACAGTCTGTGCTGTATGATTTTTTTATCTGGCTTTTCCTTAGCATAATTATTTGGAGATTATTCCATGACATGTGTGTTAGTAATCCATTTCTTTTTAAGGGCTGAGTAGTGTCCCACTGTATGGACGTGAGATAGTTTACCCATTTACCTGTGGACAACTGTTTGGATTATTTCCAGTTTTTGACAATTGTGACCAGTGCTCCTGTGACCATTTGTGGAGGAGCCTTCCTCTGGGTGTGTGCTCTCTCCTTGAGTGACACTGAGGAGCATACCTGGACTGTGTGGAGGCTGCCCCTGTGTTTTTCAAAGCCATGGCCCTATTTACATTCTTTCTTTCTTTATTTTTTTTTGCGGTGCTGGGGATTGTGAGGTAAGCACTCTACCAACTGAGCTGTATCCCCAGCACCCCCATTTACGTTCTTGTCTCTGCACATGCTCCCCGTCCCTCTATGTGGTGGGTCATGTTTCCTGTAGCCATCTGATAGGTGTGTGGTGGTCTCTTGTGTTTTGAATTCTCATCTCCTTAACCACCAACATAGCTAAGCATTCTTACATGTGCTTCCTTGTAACCCATGTATCTTTTGTGATGTGTCCGTTCAGATTTTTTGTCCATTTAAATAAGTTGGGTCATTTGTGTTCTTATTCTTGGGTTTTGAGAGTTTTTTTTTATATCTATTTTAGATGTATCAGATACATACCTTGCTAAGATTTTCTTCCAGCCTGTGAGTTTTCTTTTTATCCTCTCTAACGGTATCTTTTGAAGGTCAAAAGTTAATTTTTATGATGTCCAATTTATTAGTTTGTTTTTGTTTTTTGAATCATACTCTTAGTTTTGTCTAAGCAATACGATGTTGTAGATATTTTTGCCTTGTTTTTTTTTTTTTCTTTTTTGTGAGTGAACCCAGGGCTTCACTCATGCTAAGCATGTACTGTACTGCTGAGCGAGACCCCCCAGCCCCTCCAAGTTTTGCAGACTTTAAACTTAGGTCTGTAATCCATTTGGATTTATTTTTGCATATGATGTGAGGTGTGAGGGGAGGTTCATTTTTCTTTTCTGATGCAGATGTCCAGTTCTTCCAACACAATTTGTTGAAAAGACTCCTCTTTCTCCACTGAATTGCATTTTGCTCCTTTATTTTGTCCATATATATTAGGGTCTATTTCTGGACTCTGTTCTGTTTCATTGGTCAGGTTGTCTGTCTTTAAACCAATACTGTACCATCTTGACTATTATAGCCTTATAACATTTAGATCCTTCAAATCAAAGCTGTCTTTGCTCCAACTTCATTCTTCTTTTATAAATTATTTTGGCTTCTCTGGGCCCTTCGCGTTCCTATGAGAGTTTTAGAATTGGCTCCTCGGTTTCTAAAGCACAGCCTGCTAGGATTCTGATGGGGCTGAGCTTCACTTCTGGTTCTCTGCAATGGTCTGTTGTGGTGGTGTGTCCACCTGGCATCCCGCTGCACCAGACTGTGCAGTCAGTGAATGACCAGTGGAATAGTATTGTAGTCAATCAAAGGAGGGGTGATGAGTATGTAATGGGGTTTCAGGATGTGATTTTTGTGATTTTAATTAAATTAATTAATTAATTAATGTTTGGCTAAGCCTGGGAGTCCCCTCCACAGACTGCAGACCAGAATAGTCAAACATGCTTGTGGAACTTATTATTGCTCATGGTCTCGGTCAAGGCTTGATTCCTCTTTCAGAACATGGGTGCCTGGAGCCCTAGGTGTCAGGGTTTGAGGTGCCATGGGAAGGTGGGCAAGGGCAAGTTGCAGGAGGATTTTTCTTTCTGGAATATTCCTTTGAGGAGAAGCCAGTAGAAGAAACTTGGCTGACTTGATGGGTGCTGGAATCTCTCCATTCCTTCCAGGGCTGGCTTGTGATGGCAGGGGACTTCGCTTCCCTTTTCTAGCACCCCGTCCCCTTTGTCCTCCCCTCCTGGTCCCTGTGGCCTTTGAAGGATTTTGCAGAGGCTGTGGCACGGGGGAGGAAGGAAAGGCTCTGAGGAGGCCTCGATGTGCCATTTCAGTGGGCTTTTCCAAGGACTGCGCTCACTTGAGGCCGCCCCTGGGGAGAAGGAGCTGTTAAACTGTCAAAATAAAAAGTCAACCAAGCTCCTCAGGCCAATTGAAGGCCCTTAAAGCGGCTGCAGGCGCAACGGCAACAGATTTCCCTGTGATGTGCTGCAGGGGAAAGGCAGTTGGGGAATATACAGAATGCAGGAAAAGTTCTAAAATATTGGAATATACCTAGTCAATAATACTTTAAATTTGGAATTCATAAAGAGAAATAGTGGTGAAAATCTTCCCAAATAAGTTTTTATTCCAGAATTTGATGACAAATCTCTTGGAGCACTGGTTATCCCGTAGGTGAGGTATTCTGAAATACAACCTCAGGCATATATATTGTCAAATAATAAAGTATTATGAAACCAATCAGCTGAGAGCTCCCCACTTGGCAGTTTGGAAGTAAAACCCTTTCTCCTTTACAAGGCCAAGTGACTCTTAATTCCTCCCAGGAGATTTCACGTTCAAATGTGTTCACTGCCAGCTGACAAAAGAGGCAAGTCCAGATTTATTACCCTGGCACCTGCAGCAAAAAATGACGGATGGTGAAAATATATTTAATTATCATTCCATGCCACATCTCTGTCTGCTCCAGTCGCAGGGCTGCAGCTGTTGGCACGCACTTTATTTTAAAGTCAATGTGCTTATCTGGAGAGAATGCTGCTCTCTGAGTAAATTGACTTGGGGGAGGAAGGAAATGGCGATCTCTCTCGACCCAGCTGAACAAATGCAGATTTGTATTCCGTGTGCCTGCTTTAATTGTCTAATCCGCCCCACATCACATCAGCACTGGGATTTGGCTTTTGTAAAGAAAACATTTGCAAAAAAGTAAACTTTCCTATGGCCTTTCTGAGCCAAAATGAATGATTTCCTTCCTGGGGTGTGAAGTGCCAGCTGAAGACGGATGCTTGCGTTCTGCCAGAGGCGGGTGTGGAAGTTGCTGTCGGTTGCATCTGGGACTGGAGGGAGCCCTAGGGAGCCCCAGGCTGGACCCTCAGAGAGGAGGAGGCCTGGAACTGAGCTCCGCCCTGTGTTCTCATGACTTCTGGCTGCCAGAGTAGGTTGGGGTGATGAGCTTGAGCTGAGGGTGGCCCCTCAGAGGTGCCCTCCTGTTTGTTGCCTGTTGGAACCTGTGGAAGATGAAACCCTGGTCAGAGCTGCCACACTCTGTCTTGGGTGAGGCGCATCAGATTTCTTGGAGTCTGTGGGGACTTTGGCTTGGCTATTGGGAGTCTGTGCCGTTAGTTCATGCCTAAGATGTGCTGTTTGCAACAGAAATAGCCCTGATAATAGGCAGTGTCTAATGTGGCAATTTTCTTGCTGTATCTCTTCTTATCAGGAGCAGCCACTCGATGTTTTGTGCATGGTGGGATTTAGTCCAAAGTGATGGCATTTCCACTGAAAGCAAAACACAATAACTGGCTTAGCAGTTAGGCTTTAGGAAAGAGGGAGGACGCTGAGCGTTTGTGATGGTGCCTGGTGGTGCCGGTGGCCGGAGGCAGATGCCTGTGCACGGGGGCTGGAAGGGATGAGGTTTCTGTGAATGTGAACTCACTCAGGGCGGGGCTCATGCCCCTGACCTTCTCTTTGATAAATAAGGATTCAAGATTGCATCTGCTGAGCCTACAGGACCCGAGGCCTGGAGGAGGAAGGAGAGCTCTGGCTTATGGTTAGGGCTGTGAACAGATCTCTGAGCCCCCAAGCTTCAATGCATTGATCGTATTTTGCCTATAAAACAGAGTATTCCATCATCATCATCATCATCATCATCACCATCATCTCCACTGCCACCTCTTCTCACTAAATAATTCATACGTCAGTTATCACGTACCAGGCCCTGGAATAAGTCGTTTAAATAGGTTGTCTCTTTTAATCTCATGAGGTAGATATTATTTTGCCTATTTTACAAATAAGAAAATAAGCATAAGTAAGGGACAGAGCTAGAACTGAAGCTGGGCCCTGGAACCTACTCTGTCAACCACACCTTTTCATTCAGGGGCTTTAAGTAGATATTTTAAAAGTTTTATAGAATAAAGGAAGGAAGATAAAGCCAGCTCTGTGCTTTTGTCAAGAAAAATGTTTGTGGATGTCAACGATTTTGAGTTTGAAGACCAGTCCTTTGGGATTCCCCTTCCATGTTGGCTGACAGACAGGAAGAGAGGTGTTCCCTCCACTCTGGGGACTGTGGCTGCTGGGAGAAAGGCTGGTTGTGGCAGGATGTTGGGGCTGGGGTACAGAGGCTTTACAGAGGGAGCACACTGGCCCTCAGGTCTTGGAAGAGGCAGCAGGAGGTGGGGAGGTCAAGGGGTGGTACTGGCCTCTGCTCTACTGCATCTCCAGACCCGGTGTCTGGGAGGGAATGGACGGAGAACCTCAAGGCTTGACTTGGGGGAACAACTCAACCATCCTGTCCTCCAGGTCTCCTCCCTTGTGTCACCAGCAGCACAGCCCTATGTCTGGTGTGTGTGTGTGTCCTGTTGGCATGGCCAGGTTGGAGCTGGCAGGGCTGCTCCAAGTGGCCCACATTTTGTTCCACTGTCCTGGCCACACAGCTTCCAGGAAGCCTGACCTTTATATTTCTGACCTTTTATGATCTCCTCTGGCACTGGTGGCCCATCTGGAGCTCTGGGTGTGATACTTGACTGTGGTGTACACTGACCAGGATCACAGCTTCCTGCTTCATGACTGAGCTACCTGGACACCAGACGATTAGGTGTTTGTCACATTCTCTTCTGTTGTCCTGAAGCTCCATGGCCATCAGGATCTTGGGTTTTATACCAGCTCCTAAGACCATTGGGTCTTCTGGATCTGAATCTCTAAGAGTAACTTTCATCAGGTACTCAAGTGTCCTCTATATGCCAGACACAGTCCTCACATGGCACTCTATACCGACAAAGCCCAGGAACCCTCAGGGAGATGCTGTGACTCAGAGGACTGTCCCTCACAGTCACATGTGTCCTGGCAAGAACTTGGGTCTGAGTCTGAGGCCTGGAGGTTGTCGACAGAGGAGCAGACTTCTCTGTGGCGTCTGCCAAAACTCGAAGATACAGACACGTGAGCGCTCACTCACCAGGGGACCATTCCCAGAGAAGTTAGTACTGATTCCATTTCCAAGTGAGGCTGATGATTCTCTTTACAATACAAAATGCTTTTTTTTTTTTTAAACCTAGAGATGTTCTACTATTCAGCTACGTCCACAGCCCTTTTCATTTTTTATTTAGAGATAGGGTCTTGCTAAGTTGTCTACACTGGCCTTGAACTGATCCTCCTGTCTCAGCCTCTCAAGTAGCAGGGACTACAGGTATGTACCACTGTACCCAGCTTCACATTACTTTTTATTAAGCATTTTAATATTATTCCAAAACCACGTACTCTACAGAGAGTTTAGAACACATTATAGGTTGAGTGTTTTGTAATTATCACGTGGCCTCCATCCAGAATATGGAAAAGAAAATAAGCACAGTTGTTTCCCAAAGAAGGGAAGTACCATGGTATGTGTGGACACTGCCCAAATAGCCCAGTGGACACTGGGCTCCAGGCACAGGAACCAGTGCTACCTGATGCATGGCAACATGGCTTTAGCCCGCTCTCTCGAGACAGCCTCCTGGCTCCTCCATCTCTGAGCTTCAGGGCTCCCATTCAGTCTGATTCCCTGTGGCAAGAGTTTATACTCCCTGTCCTCTGCTACCTGAGACCCTGTGTATTCTGCAGGGATGGACACATCACACAGTCCTTCTTGCTGCTTAGGCTTCACCTTGGAGAAGCAGTCCCTGCCTACCCAAACTATAGGAAATGCTGGTCATATTTTATCCCAGCAATAAAGTTTGCTTTCATTATGACACTTATTTGCTCTTTGAGAGGTTTTGCTTATCTGCATCTCTGCAGTGCAAGCTCCATGAAGCTGTTACCTTATCTGCCTGTTCAGCCTAATATTCCTTGCAACTAGGACATGACCCCAAACAAAATAGACACAAATACTGGATGAGTGAATGAATGAATGAGTGAATGTGTCCTTCACTTAACTGTGAGCTCCTCAAGGGCAGGCGGAGCTCTACCATGGCCACCCACATGGCCAGAACCAAGCCTATGGGATGCACAGCAGAACCTATGGAATCTTCCACTTGAGTCTGTGTGCTTTTAAATAGTCACACAGGAGCTTAGGATGGAGCCTGTATTAGAGTTCTCTGGAGAAACAGAACCAATAGGAGATTTGTCTGTCTGTCTGTCTATCTATCTATCTATCTATCTATCTATCTATCTATCTATCTATCTCTATTAGATATATATATATCTAATAAAAGCCTGATTCTTGCAGTTCTGCAAGTTGAAGCCTCAGGAGCATTGGTGGTGGAGTTGCATCAGTCTGAGGGAGTACCAGTGGTGTAAGTCCCAGTCCAAGGCAGGAGAATATCAATGTCCTGGCTTAGCACTCAGGGAGAGAATTCTCCCTTCCTCCACCTTCCTGCTCTACTCAAACCCTTAGTGTACTGGATGCTGCCCAATGACACTGGAGAGAGCAACCTGCTTTACTCAGTATACCCATTCAAGTGCTGATCTCATGAATGGGGAACCCTACCATAGACACTCCCAGAAATAATGTTTAGCCAAATATGGCCATTTTGTGGTTTAGCCAAGTTGACTTACAAAAGTCCCAGTTGGAGATCCAACACAAACCTATGAGTTGCAGATCATTCCACATAAGTAAAGATGGATTTTCTGGGCAGTTGAGTTCAAATTAAGGAACAGTCAGGGACTCTAGAAGCAGTAGAAGTCAGGAATTCAGTGGTTTTGTGTGTGTGTGTGTGTGTGTGTATTGTGATGACCTTCTAGGGAGGTGAGAGAGGTCTGCATGGCAGGTGTCCACTCTGCAAATAGCATCATCATCACTGTCTCATTTATCAGCAAAATCATCTACTTGGTGTGCCAAGACCAGGCTCAGCACTAGCCCCCATCTGTTCATGGACTGTGGAGCATCCTGACAGGTGGGCATGATCTTGACAGGTAGGCATGGCCAGTCTCATTTTACCACTGACGAGCCCACACAGCCAGTACATGTCTAGCAGGGATACAACTGAAGTTGCCAGATTGCAAGTCCTAGTGAGCCTTCCATCTTGTGCTGCTGCTTCCTCTCATCCTGTTCTGGTACATCCAAAGTTCTTACTGTTATGTGCGGTTCTGGCAGCAACTCCCTGTCAGCTTCAGACACTAAGGGCCACTTGGTATGGCTACACTCGAAGTTATAGAACACCACTGAATAATCATGGTGTCCCCAAGAGAAGGATGCTTGCTGACCCCAAAGTTGTCATGAATGGTACCCTTCCCCAGCTCATTTTGATCTGAGCCCCCCAGAGGCCAGACCTTGGTGTATTCATTCAGCAGCGAGGACGCTGTGACTGAGAGGGTGAGGGGACTTGACGACTTTATGGCTGCCCCAGAAACTGCCCCTAAGGCAGGGATCCAGGTGTAAGTGGCCTATTTGGGAGATGATCCCGGAAAGCAAGTCAGTGAGGGGTGGGAATACTGTAAGCCTTGTGTTAATGAGCAGTTAGCACTGTGGGCAACTGTGTCCCTCAGTGACAGTGGGGACACATCACAGAATGGTCTGTTGACAGGGGAGGAAGCTCTTGTGGCTTCTGGGCAGAGGGTCACTCCTGAGGCAGTAGTAGCCAGCCTTTGCAGGAAGTCCTGCAGGTGACTGAGCCTGGCTTGAGAACAGCCTGAGGCAGAGATGTAAGAAGAGGTCCCATGATCAGAATGGGTGTGTGGGTTCCCTGAGAAAGGTGTTACCATTTGTGAAGGGCTTTATTCGCTTCTGATGGAAATCCTGAGTGGGCGAAATGCAGCTCCCTTAGCATTAGCAGCTCTGAGCTTCTAGTGCCAACAGCTTTCAGCTCTTAGTGTTGGAGCCTTCCATGCTGCCCTGGCAGCATGAGCCAGCAGCTACTGGCAACTCTCTGGAACCCTTCCAGTAGCTCTCCATTGCTCCCTGTCATTCTCTAGCTGCTAGCTGCCCTGTGGTCAGCCCTGGCTGCTGCCAGCAGCCTCAGAGTTACCAGCTCTTAGCAGCCAGCTAAGTCTGTGCTACTGGAGATAGAAATCATGAGTGGGCAAAATATGACCATCCAAAAGAGGTCTTATTAGGACTCATGTTGCAGCACTGGGGGAACAATATACAGACTGTTCCAGCAGGAGAATGCTTATGTAGACAAAAATATATAAATAAATAAAGTAAAAGTGGCTCACATGTGCACAGTGTCCTGACACCTAATTACAGACTTTCTGCTTGATCATGGGGAGTGGAGGAGCTTCTCACAGATCAGATTCAGGGCTGCTGAAGGGCTGTGAAGGGGTGGTATCATCCAGAGAGGCTGCAGGGTGGAGTCATCTGGGATGGACCCAGCACTGAATCTGCTGCAGCCAGGGCAAGTCTCCAATATCCACCAGGCATGGGGGCAGCCATGGCTGCAAAGATGGAATAAGAAACATCTCTTGGGGTATGTTAGGCCCTTCTCTTCTGTCTCAGTTGGAGGCAGCACAGTTGCCTAGCTGGCCAGTGCACAGGATGGGCTGGAAGCTTTGTGTCCACTCTGAGTGTGGCCAGGACTCCAGAGGAGGTGGGAGAGTTGAGTTGGGATCAGTTCAGCCACTTAAGAGCTAAACAATGAGGGACACAGCTAGGGATGGACATCGTGAGTCATGAGACTGGCCAGTGGGCTGAGAGTGGAGTGGGGCTGTGCTGCTCCAGAAGAAACCTTGCCCAGGGGACCTGTCGGTGGCTGCATGGGCTCTACTGGCTCTACCTCTGCCTGCACCCTGCCATGATCTTCTTCCCACCCTTTTAATTTTTTTTAAGAACTTTCATTTTATAAACGGTTTTCTGTACATTCCAAGTGCTGTTCAAAGCGCTCACACCCCGTTTCATAATTGGCCCATACAATACACCCTGTTCAGAATTTTTAATCAACTATGGCAAGTTGCCCCAGCAATTTAAATAAAAAGTATATAAATGAATTTAGTATTTTAATATAACAGTGACATTGGCCTTATATATGTAGTTAGCAATTTCATGCAGTATTACAATTTTATAAAATATTCTTCTTTATTTGGCTGGCGGATAAAGCCCAGTATTAAAGTCACGGGCTCTTTGTGCAGCCAGCAGAGAAGGGAGCAGAGATGACTGGGAGGAGCAGAGCCTGCCAGCAGGACCCTCCTGAGAGGTCTGACTGGGTGTTCCATGCTGTCAGAGCCATGTCAGGGCAGCACCAGGCAGTTTCCTTTGTGGGGCAGGAGGGACTTTGGCCTGGTGCCAGTGGGCATACTCTGACTTAGACAGGTTCCTTGGCAGGGAATGAGAGGTGCCACAGGGAAGAATGAGAACATAATGCAGGGGGAACCCACCCATTCCAGCTTCCAGTAATTTCTATCGAGGGTCTTTGATGTGTCAGGAACCTGCTGGTCACTCTGCAGGCATTATCCCTGCTCAGGGTCACCAGTGAACCTGGCTTTGACTGTGCAGTGGCTGGATCTCCTTCTCATGCATTCATCAGTAGTGCTTGGCATGCATGATCCTCCTGGCTTCCGGGATCCCAGCTTTCCTGGTTCCCTTCCTTTCAGTCTCCTCTGCTTCCTCCTCCTTTGGAGACCCTAGGGCTCAACCATGGTTCCGTTTCTCCCACTGCCATCTTTGGGGCTGCCTCGGTCTAGAGCATCATGGGCTCCAATGGCAAAGGGGAGGCCATGGGTGTGCACAGAGGCAGCACCTGTCTTCAGAAGGCAGGGAGGTGCAACTGGCTCTGTGTAGAGGTAGCCGGCACTGTGCACCTGCTAGCTCATTTCCCAGATCTGTCCTGGTGCTCTCAGGCTCTTCTCATCATGGCCACAGAGTGCATCCTCCCTTCCCTGCTCCTTCCCATTCACCATTTTAGCCATTATTAGGTGTCCAATTCAGTAGCATTTGTGCAGCCATTGCCATCATCCATCTCCAGGGCTTTTTATCAACCCAAACTGAAACTCTGTCCCTATTAGACACTAACTCCCTATTGTCCCTCCCCCAGCCCCTGGCAACCACTATTCTTTCTGTCCCTGTGAATGTGACTGCTAGGGACCACTTGTGGGTGGCCATACTGTGTGCATTCTATTGGCTTGTTCCTTTCACTGAGCATTTCGTCCTCCAGGTCCATCCGTGCTGCAGCAGACGTCAGTACTACATTCTTTTTTCATACTGAGTAGCATTCCATTGTGTGCACATGCTGGTTTTTGCTTACTGATTTGTTCAGTGATGGACACTTGGGTTTCTACTACCATTGGAAGGCCAGGCCTTTACAAATACACCATTGCAGAGTTGTGTAACTGTCAGCACAACCAACTTCTGAGCATTTTCATAACCCCTAAAGGAAACTTGAGACGCTGTAGCCTTCACTCCCCAGTCTCCCAGTCCTAGGCAACCCTCAGTGTCTTCTCTCTGGATTTGCCTACTCTGCACATTCATATAATCCGTGTCTTCATGACATCTTGCACCATGGCACGTTCTAGTGTTTGTTGGTGCTACAGCATGCATCAATGCCTTATTCCTTTTCATTGCTGGATAACGTTCTGTTTGGGGGTGGGCCACTTGTTTATCCATTCGTCAGTTGACGGAGGTTTGTGTTGTGTCACTCTGCAGCTGCTGGGATCAGTCGTGTTCGTCCCTTTCATGGGGGCATGTATTTTCGGTTCTGTTGGGTACGTACCTTGAAGTGGAATCATATGGGTCACGTGGGTCTGAGGGGGTCATATGGTAGCTCTGTGTAACTTTTTAGGAGCTGCCAAACTGCCACGTGCTGTATCATTTTCATTCCTACCAGCTCTGATGAAGACTCCAGTTTCTCTCCATCCTCCCCAATGTTTCATTTCCTTTAGATTAAAGCCATCCTCGGGGATGTGAGGTGGTATCTCACATGG
This sequence comes from Glaucomys volans, assembly GCA_020662805.1. Lineage (NCBI taxonomy): Eukaryota > Metazoa > Chordata > Mammalia > Rodentia > Sciuridae > Glaucomys > Glaucomys volans. Next base: position 18,376 of record JAJEJO010052995.1, read on the forward strand.
TTTTGATTGGCATTTCCCTGGTCGCTAATGATGTTGAACATCGTTTCATGTATATGTGTAGATATTCCTCAGTGACATTCCTGTTAGAGTCTTTGCCCATTTTTAAATTGTTATTTATCTTTTTGTTATTGAGTTGCAAGCATTCTTTATATATTTTTATACAAGGCCCTTATCAAATATATTATTTGAAAAAAATATTCTATTCTGTTGACTTTGCTTTCTTGATGGTGTCCTTTGAAGGACAAAAGTCTTAAATTTTGATGATGTTCCATTTATTTCTTTTCTTTTGTTGTTTGTGCTTTTGTTATAACTGAAATTGCTGCCTGATCTGAGGTCATAGAGATGTGCTCCTCTGTTTTTGCTGAAAAGTCTGTGGCTCTAGCGTTCATGTTGGGCCTTTGATCATTTTGAGACAATGTCTGCATGTGTTGTGAGCGAGGGCCCAGCTGCATTCTTTTGCACCTCCACTTGTCCCAGCAGCACTTGTTGAAAAGACCGTTCTTACCCCCTGAATTGTCTTGGCACCTCTTTTTATAAATCAACTGACCATAAGTATGAGTATATTTCTGAAGCTTTTTTTTAGGGGGGTGGTTGGTAGTGCTGGGGATGGAACTAAGGGCCTCACACACTCTAGGCAAGTTCCCTACCACTGAGCCATAGGCCCAGCCCATTGTAGTTCTGAGTTCTCTACTCCATTAGTCCATGTGTCAGCCCTTATGCCAGAAGCATACTGTGGTAGTTATGATAGCTTTGTAATAAGTTTTGAAACTGGGAGATGTGAGTCCTTCAACTCTGTTTTGCTTTCTCAAGATGCTTTGGCTCTTCTGGATCCCTTGTGTGTCCATATGGATTTTAGAATCAGCTTATCAATTTATACAAAGAAGCCAGCTGGAATTTTGAAAGGATTTTGTTGAATTTATTGATCGATTTGAGGAGTATTGCCATCTGAGCAATATTAAATCTTCCAGTCCATGAACATGGTTGCCTGTATTTGGGCCTTCCTTAATGATGCTACAGAGTTTTCTGATGTAAGTTTTGCACTTTTTTGTAAGTTTCCCAAATATTTTATGCTTTTGAAGCTATCGTAAATGGAATTATTTTCTTATGTTCATTTTCAGCATTTTTCATTGCGGATGTATAGAAATGCAGTTGATTTTTGTTGTTCTTGAATCCTGCAATCTTGCTGAATTTGCTTTAGTTCTCACTGTTTTTGTAGATTCTTTAGGGTCTTCTGTATGTAAGAACATCTCATTGGTGAGGATTAAGTAAAATGTGGTAGGTCATCTGTTAGCACCTCATCCCCCACGTGCTCATTGTTCAACACACACGAGGCCCTGTGACATACCTCCCTGTCTTCATCATGCCGGCTTCTCCCAAGGTCAGACACACTACTCAACCTCTCTGAGTGCCAAGTCTTTGAATGTAGTTTTACCTCTTCCTTTCTAGTCTGGGTGCCATTTCTTTCTTTTTTCTTGCCTAATTGTTCCCCTAATTGAAGGGAAGGAACACACAAATGTAAATAAATCCTCACATCACCTCAGTATTCATCATTCATATTCCCATACTACAGTTGGCTAATTGAGACTTAGAAGAGGTTAAGTAAGTTGTCTGAGGACACACAGCTGTGTGTCTAGCTCAGAACTGCTACCCCCAGTCTCCTTGCTGGAATGCCTTCTCTCCAACCTGAGCCACTGCTACATGTGTGGGGACTTGGGGGAGGTAGCATCTAGCTTGTTTGATGACATTAGAGGGCTTAATGGCATGTTCTGAGGTTTTGGCAGCATCACTGAAGCCCTGTCTACTGTCCATCTGATGCTCTCCACAGGGACACATAGAGTAAGAGCATTGTCTTGTGGGCTTCTTTGTCTAAGATCTTGTTGTGTGCTCTTAGCAACCCTTTCAGATGAGGAGGACCAATCTCACTGACCCTTGTAATGATGAGGAAGGAATTGGCACTCGGAGAGGTCAAGTGACTTGTCTGACCTTGAGACATGCTGGCATGATGGGGACAGGCTGGGTTGTCATGTGGGTTGAACGATTAACACGTGCTGGGCGAAGTGCTAATAGTTAACATACACTTGACCCTCATTCAACATTGCTTTCCTCTTGCTAGAGCCAAGAGATAGAAGGTTAGTAGAGTGCTTGCTCCATCATGGCTGTAGACATCAGGGTCCAGTGTTTAATTCCCAGATTCCACCTGCTTTTCTATGCCATAGGCCTGAGCTTATTCAGGAAATTCATTAAAGAGAAAAAAAAAAATACGAAAAGGGCCATTCCCACAAGGCCCATGGTGGCAGGTGCTGCTGTTCCCTGGCATGTTCCCTGTTTGTCACACCCACTTTGGTTTTGCTGCTGTCTTGAGAAGCAGAGTAATCTTCCAGGGCAGCACAGAGAAGGGGGCCATCTGCTAAGGTGAGAGTCCTGTTCATACAGACTCCTTCCTTTTCCCAGATAAGTCTGACTAATCCAGTCCTGTGGCTAATCCACTCAGGGATTTGATCTTTAGAACTGGTGATTAATTGGAACAGGCTCAATTGTTCCTATTGCAGACCCCACACCAGGGGGTCCTGGGAAAATGGGCTGACGGAAGAAGGTGGTCCTGGGAGTTGTGAGGGTCCTTGAATAACTGCATTTTCAGAGTTGCCAGTGGAAGGGACGGGGGTGCCAGAACCCCCACTGCACGCATGCAGCCTCTTCTGCTAAATCAGGGGTGATTCTGCTTTGGATGTCCCAGGCCATACCAGGAGCCACAGGGGCAGACTTATGCAGTGTGGCCCTCTTCTTACAGGCCTTGCAGACAGTGCCTTGGGTGGGAGTCAGGGAAGACGGTGCTGGCCCTTGTGACTTGGCTTTCTCAGTCCGCCCTACAAACCAGCATTTTGCTCCAAGACCCTGAGGGCAGGCTCAGAGTTGATGTGGAAAGGCTGCTGGTGGGATGCCCCCAACCAGCCTCCCTGGAGTCCCTTGCTGTCTGACGACCAGGATTGCAGTGGACAGAACCAGAATGCTGAAGGCAGACCCCTGGCGCCTTGCCCTCTGTGTGGCCTTGGACAATTCATTCAGGTTTTGAGCCCCAATCTTCTCATCTCATAGCTCACCTAGGCCAGCAAGTTCACTTTTCAAAAAAGAAGACACTGAACTTGGAATCATCCCCAAAGCCACTCAACCAGTAAGCGCAGAAGGGAAGAGCAGTGGCCTGGACTGCCAGGCCCTTCTGTGTTGATGTCTCAGCTGGCCTTTACTTCAATCCTCAGAAGTGCAGGTGTTACCCTGATATGAAAGGAAGGAGATCAGGGCTCCAGTGGGTGGTTGCTGTGCTGAGACCACACAGCAGAAACATGGCAGGACTGGAGTGGAATCCAGGTGCGTCTGACTCCAGATCCCAGGACGGTGACTCCTGCTGAGCAGGCGTCTTATCCATCCAGGAGTGGGGACAGTGTTGGCTGGGCAAACATAGGATGGAGGCATCAAGGAAAGGGACGCCTTCTCCTATGTCCAGTCCCCCCAACATTCTCTCACTTTGCTCATAGCCTAATGCTAAGAGGAGCCTGGGCACTCACAGGCCATCAGCTCCTGCAATGTCTGGGTTGCCTACTATCTGGTGCTGGGAATTGAACCCAGGTCCTTGAACATTCTAGGCAAACACTGCACTGAGCCACACCCCTGCCCTACAACCTCCTATCTTTTGTTACACATTTAAATTAGAAGATGGGTATTCCCTTGGCATCTGTGGTTGAGTGTTGGTACTTCTTAAAATGGGAATGGAAACTGGTTCCCCAGTGCCAGCTTCCCAAAGCAACATCTTGGAATAGGCCATGGAAAGGATAGCACCTGGGCCCGTGTCTTCACAGAACACAGGTGAGATCTCACTCCTGCCTCATGTTGGAGGGCCTTGACCTGGTTCGTAAGTGGTTAGGCAGAAGCGACATGCTCTTTGGCTGCTTGCTGGCCAGAACGAGTCCCCTGGTCATCCCCAGCCATGGTGCTGAGGAGGGAGCACTGCTCTGTGTGCCCCAAGGGAGGCAGAACAGGTCATGGCACTCATGACAATCCTGCTGAGGGGTGGAGCAAGGGTGCCTGGGAGCAGCTCTGTCATGGGCTGTCTACAAGCAGGGGCGTCCACTGGGTGTCCTGAAACCTCACCTGGGCTCCTACAGGACATCTGCTGTCTGTGCTGATGCTGAGGCATCAAAGGGGCCTGGCCCCTGCCTGGAGCTGAAGGCTTCAGGCTGTCTTCACTTTGTGTTTCCTTGTGGTTTTGGCCTGGGAGCTGCAGACATACCTCCGGTGGGTGATTTAGGAGTCAGGAATGCTGCCAGGACCCAAGTACAGGCCCCGGAGGAGGGAATGTGCTTCTTTCCACTTTCCTGTGGAATCAAGCAGCAGAGAAGATACAGAGTCACAGGGAAAGCCGGAGTCTACATCTGCCTGCTGGGGGGATGCAGGTGTGGGATTGGGGTTGATTAATTGATTCATGTAAGTTGCTGAATCCTAGCTTTACATCTGCCTAGCGGTGTGACTTTAGTTAAGTCATTTAACCTCTCTGTACCCCACTGTCTCATCCTAACATGTGGGAAGTGATCCCTGTCTCACAGGGATGTTGCGAGGATCAAATGGAAAGAGGGGCCCTGGCGCCTACCAGAAACAGTAGGTTCCTTTGAAAGACCTCATGTCCGTTTCTCATATGTAGACTGGGGTTCTTAGAAGCATCTCATCCCACCAGATTGTTGGGAAGGCCAAAGGACATCTCTAGGAGTGCCGTCTGGCTTGGACACTTGGAGATGGGCTCCTCCTTGGGTTCAGGGCAGGGAGGTCAGGGGCATTCTCCCTCCTCCTCTCAGTAGGCTGAAGGTCACCAGAGTGCTCACCCAGAGCATTCTCTGGCCCTGCCCCAGAAGCCTTTCACTGGTCCTGTCATGGCTGGAGCAGAGGGAGCATGAGCCTGGCCCAGGAAATGCCTGTTGTCAGCCTGGGGAGGTCCAGGGCCAGGGCGCTGTGCAAACTGTCAAGTGCAATACAGCTGGGAGATCTGCCATGCATGCTGTCATCTGCTGATGACTGTGAGGCGTGGGTGGAACTGTCAAGTGCAGTATGACTGAGGTGTGCCATGCAGACTGCCAAGTGTAGCCTGACTGTGAAGCGTGCTAAGTTGTCAAGTGCAGTACAACTGGGAGTCGTACTGTGCAAACTGTGAGGTGCCAGATGAGTGCGAGGTCACATTGTCATTGCCTGGGTATGTTAGTCAGCTTTCCACCACTGAGACAAAACACCTGAGAAAATGGACTTAAGGAGGAAATATTTATGTTGGCTCAGAGTTTCAGAGGTTTCAGTCCAGAGTCACTTGGCGCCATTGATTCTGGGTTGATGGTGAGGCAGAACATCGTGGTGGGGAGCACATGGTGGAGCAGAGTTGCTCAGCTCATGGCAACCAGAAAGCAGAGCGGGAGAGAGCCTAGGACAAAATACACCCTCCAAAGTCACACCCGTGTGACCCACTTCTTCCAGGGAGGCCCCACTTCTTGAAGTTTCCACCACCTCCTGATAGCACCACCAGCTGGGGACCAAGCCTTCCAAGCACAAGTCTCTAGAGAACATTCCAGATGCAAACTATGTCCTGTAACCCCAGGTCTGGGCCAGTACTCTGCTGCTGCCTTAAGCCACAGCCCACGCCCTCTCCTCCCACCTCCCTGCCTCTGCCCAGAAGTCCTACCTGCCAGCCTGCCGTCTGCACACTAAGGCTCTGTCTGTTGTGGCAGTTGTACAGATAGGGAAAATGGCATTGGGATATTTAGCTGTTTCTGGTATCAAATGGAATAAAACTGTGAAGAGTTTTCTTTGGGAAGGAAGATTCTTTAAAGACTTAATATGTTTTAACAAAATCCATTCTAACAGTAAGAGCAGTCTTCACTGCAGGGAATTTGGAGCATGCAGAAAAGCACGGAGAGGGCTGGGCTGTGGCTCAGTGGCAGAGCGCTTGCCTAGCATGCGGAGGCACTGGGTTCCATCCTCAGCACTGCACAAAAATAAACAAATATGAAGGTATTCTGTTCACATGACAACTACAAAAAAAAGCATAGAGAGGAAAAGGGGGCTCAGCCAGCTCTCTGCCCAGAGGTCCCCAGGCTGGCGCCATGGCCTCCCCAGACCCTACCCGTCAAGGCGAGTGTGTGTTGTGCTTTGTGGCGTTGGAATCGTTTTCTCCGTGGCTTACTTTCTTTTACTTAACAACATTGCGAGCATTTCCCGTCATTAAATATTCTTTGCAAACATGGTTTTTACTGTTTGCCTAATAGCCCGTCCTGCAACTGTCCCTTTGCTTTCTCTCAACATCACTGTTGTGGCTTTGAGGAATTCAGTATAGATTCCCCTCCTGGAGTTCAGCCTAGTCTGGAGATAGGAAGATTCTAGAAGCTGTGGAGAGCCTTCTCTTTTACCTTGCGAGTTCCCAGTCCTTGTGAGTGGTGAAGACCTGGAGGAACTAGAAGGGCTGGTTCCAACCTGGGGAACATGGCCAGGAGGCTGTGGGCTGGGCTCCTGTACTGCCCAGGGCCCTGCTGCAAGTCCTCTCCCTTATGCCTTGGCTTCCGCTGTGGCGTTGTGCTTGGGGACAGGTCACACCCAGCGATGAGCTCTCCCTTTCCCACCAGCCCGAGGGCCCTGCCTGGAGACAGCCCCGCTGGAGCATTCTGGTATATTGACATTGGGCTCACTTCTCTTACCTCCCTGTCACCTCGTTATGCCCAGAGTCGGCTTTGATTGAGGAACTCTCTAACACAAGATGGGAAAACCCAAGGGTGTGAAAGTCACTGCACTTTATAGTCTGTTAAGGGCCTTTCGAAAACAATGCTCATTCCATTTTTTCTTCTTTTTTTTTATGAGCTTTTTGGTACACACAGCACATAATCCCACATCAAATGGCTGAGCATTATACTGGCATAAAAACCCAGCATGATGCGGAAGTCCATGAAGTTATGGGTTGCTTTCGTGGGAGAAGTCGCAGTCCTTCAGCCCTGAGGAGACTCTGGGTTCAGTGCCGAGGCTCCTGGGCTTCTCGAGTTGTTGTGGAGTCCAAGGGCAGCACACGGGTAGTGGGGTCCTTAGGGTGGAGGCTCAGGCCCCCACCAGAGCAACGACGCAACTGCAGCTTGAACCTGACCACCATGGTCAGCACGTAGTCTTTGGGACTTGCGTAGCTGTTGCCAGCCAGTCTGGGAGAGCTAGTTCCCATGTAGTGGTTTTCTTCATGTCACCCCTGATGGTCACCCGATGATTGAACAGTGTGAGGTCAGTATGGGGTGCAGACTGTATGCCAAAGAACTGGTGCTGTGTGGACACTGGAGTGGGCTAAGTCTGGATCTCAGATGGTGGAGGCTCGAGGCGGTTTCTCCTAGAGGAGGCACCCAGCAGGGTGGCCCCTGGTGCCCAGTGCAGGTTAAAAGTTCTATTGTTCAATTCTAACTTGGGATGTTGGCCGGGCAAGCTCCAGTTTTGTCTCACAATTGTGGCTTTTCTCTCTGTCCTCAGAAGCCACAGTACCGTCCAAGGTGCCCCACAAGTTCTAGTATTTCCTGCTCTAACGTGACTCTCCAAGGCTACCTCTCAGACTGCCAAAGTGCATGGTTATTTTGTCACATACTGACTTCTGAATTTGACTTTGCAGAATAGGAAGGAAGATCCTGTTTGTGATGGATTCTCTGTGTCAGGCATGTGGGTATACGGTAGCATCAGTGGTGGGAACCCTACTGATGAAGAGGTCCAGAGAGGTTGTCACTTTCCCAAGGCTATCCAGGAGACCGGCTCTGAGCTTGGAGTAGGCTGCCTCCAAAGACCAAACTGTGAAGGACCATGAACTTTTAAAAGTCCATCCCCACCCTCTGGCAGCTGGAGTCAGAACAGTGCAAGTGGGAGCTTGGTCGGGCTGGGACTCTGCCCTCCACAGAGGCCACTATCCCTCTTCTCTTCTGCGATTGACCAAATGGGCTCCTCATTGGTTGCCGCAGACCTCCCGTCTCTGGACCAGCTTGACTTTTCTCAGTGTGAGACTGTTTTCCAGGTCCACATTTTTATGTTCTTTACTTTGTCGTCTTTATGCTCCTCTGTTAGAAGCACTTTGTGTTTATCGATTATTGTCTCTGGACCTTCAGTTTTTCTCAGTGGCTCAGGCAGTCTGAAAATGAGTCTTCGAGCCTCGTTAGCCACCATATTCTGAAGAGCATATGACCTTTCCCTAATCACCTTCAACTAATCATGGCTGGTGGCTTTGGATGAGTGGAGGTGGGGGCTTGGGGAGCAGGGACCTTGGGGTAGATGATGATGGTAATGATGATGATTCCAGGCACCTGCTACAAATCTTTCCACCCTTCCTGTCCCCTATACTGCTCCTCTGCTCTGGGGCTGAAGGTACCTGTGCTTAGTGTGCTAGGGGCTGTATTGGTTCAGAGTCAGACCCTGGGTTGTGTAAGTGGCTGCTGCTTGTTTTGGGCAAAAGGCCAGTTTTTGTGGATTGCATGTGTGGTTTGGAACCAGAGATCTGGGTCAGTTAGATATGGGTGGAGCCCTGGCCTCGTGGCCCTGGACACCTTACTTACCTTCTGTATAAACTGGGGACAGCTATAGTGCCTCAAGGTTTTGGCTGCTGCCAGGGCCAGATGGCCCTAAGGATTGTTGATTCTGTGATTATCAAGTCACCTAGGTTTCTCCTGAGGACTCTTGCCTGGACCATATCTCTGTCCCTTGTTCCTTTCTGGCATGATGTTCTTAGTGCTCGGTGTCCTACTGAGCTCTGAGCTGGGCATGGAGGCCATTATTGCACTGCACATGGAGGAGGAGGCTGGGTGGAAGGGGTGGCTTCCAGGACTGTGGCAACTGGTCTCTGTCCTGCACCTGTGGCCCATGGCAGAAGAGGCAGGCACCCAGAGGGGTTTTCTCCACTGACTCTTTGTGTGCAAACCAATCAACCTGTAGTCAAGAGCGTGCACCAGGAAGGCCAGGCTCAGGGCAGATCCTCTGCAGCAGTGTTTTCTAGTATGTTCTGCTTGAGAAAGTGCTGCAGCAGGCTTCATCTGGAACTCAGCTTATGCTTCCCTCTGCATAGATGTGCACTAACCACCTACTCTGTTCTCTGTTCTTGGGGCTCGCCACTTGCTGAGACCAGACCTGTCTAGGTTCTGCTCTTTTCTGGCCTTCAGTAGAATCATAGCTAAGGCAGCAGGTCTGGGGGTTGCTCCCAGCTGGGAAGGCCCAACCTCCTGTCAGAACCTCAGTCCCTAAGAGGAATTTTGGGGCCAGACTGTGCTCTCTTTCTTGCCTCCACCGGTGAATACTCAGGTGCAAACTGTGTGCTTAAAGCTCATGGTCAACCTTGGGGGCTGATAGGTCTGAGTGGGCTTTCCGGAGAGCTCTGCAGGGTCCCAAGTGTCATCTGCCCTCCTTGCCCCACGGTTTTTTAGACTCTGGCTGGTCCCCTTCACTCTCTTGTTTACCATTTGCTGTTAACAACAGTAATTACAGTATAGTTGTGAGATGAAAACATGACTAAATTATGACACTGCTTGTGTAACAATCTCTTAAACCTGACTCAGAAGGCAACAGCTGCACAATTAGGCTATAAATTCTCTTCAATGAACTTGTTGGTGGCAGCGGTACCTGTGTGGCTGTGTCATGTAAGAGATAACCAGACTTAATGGGCTTGGGGAGGAGCACCAAGGATGGCCTCGTAAAGAAGGAAACTTTGTTCTTTGTCATAAACCACTTGTTCTCTTATAAAAACAAAGGGCTGTTGTTGGCCCATTAACTCCTCTGTCTGTCTTGGGAGCAGAGTAGCTACCCAGAAAGCGGACATAGAGCTGCTCCTGGCCTTCAGGAGTGGCTGGGCCCAGGGGCCATGGCCAGCACAGACCTGGTGGGACTGATGAGTCGGAGTGGCTGGGAGCACAGTGAGCTTGCTGGTCTCACGCTTAACGACACACTGAAAGATAAGCTTCCCATGGCAGGGCACCTCGGGCGCAGGCCTGGGACTTGGAAACCACGTGATTCAATGGCGGATGAGGGAGGCTGGCCTATAAGTCACTAAATTTGGAAGGAAAGCTGCTAGGTCACAAATGCAACGAGAGGGATGGAAACTGGAAAGTGGTCCAAAATGTTTCTGCCCCACCCCAGTCTGAAGAGAGTGGGTGGTGTGACCAGGGTGCTGTGTCGTGGGAGGCCCTGCTGTCTGCTTCCAGGTCAGCGTCAGCAGCACTTCCATCTCCTGTTTCCTTCCTGTTGCTGCCCTACATGTGGCACAGACTTGGTGGCTTAAAACAACACAGTGCATTATAGTCTGAGATCAGAAGTCTGATGTGGGTCTCACTGGGTGAAAATCAGGGTGACATCAGGGCTGCATTCTTCTCTAGGCTCCAGGAGAGTTCATTCGCTGCCTTTTCCAGCATCTGGAGCTGCCTGCATCCCTCGGCTCCTGGCCCTTCCTCCATTTGCAAAGCCAGCAGGTTGAGTCCCTTTCACATCATATTTTTTTGACCTCTCTCCTGCCCCTTCCTTCTCTTCCATTTTTAAGGACTCATAAGATTGCATTGGGTACACCCAGAAAATCTTTACCATCTCAAGATTAGCTGATGAGCTACCTTAATTTCATGAGCCATGCAGTTAATGCTATGTCTGTTGACCAGATTTCCACTGTCTAGACAAAATACCTAAGGCTAGAAAACTTATAAAGAAAAGAGGGTTTAGTTAGCTCGGTTTTGGAGGCTCAAAATCTAAATAGCATGACACCTGCTCTGGTGAGGGACCCCCTGACAGTGTCACTCATGGCAGATGGCATCATGGTGTGAGTGCATGACAGAGGGAGAGATCACATGTTGAGACTGGGAAGCCAGAGCAGGGACGTGCCAGTCCTGCTGTTCCAAGGTCTGATGTGATTGGCTGCATGCAGGGTGCTACGGCCGTAGATGAGTGTTGCCCTTTTACAGCAACTTATACTCGTGAGAACAACTACCTCACCCCCTGTGACCAGGAGCAGCATCCCCAAAGATTTGATTACCTTGCACTAGACTCCACCTGTTGAAGGCCCACCACCTTCCACCACTGCGATGCTGAGGACCAAGCTTCCAGTGCATCAGCCTGTGGGGGACACGTTCATACCTATCTAACCCTTAGCACCACAGAGCAACGTATTCACAGACTCTGAGGATTTGGATGTGGATATCTTTTGGGGACCAGTTTTGTGCTGCCCACAGGCAGGTTGGGAGCACGATCTTAGACAAGTCTTATCTTGAATACTCTGAGCTGAGCACAGGCAGGGCTCAAACTTGAGGATGGAGGTTGATCTGGTCCTGTCATGTATCAGTCACTTTCTGTCACTGTGATAAATATCAGATAAATTAAAGGAGAAAAGGTTTATGTTGGCTCACAGTTTTAGAGGTTTCAGGCTATGGTCACTTGGTCCTATTGCTTTTGGGCCTGTGGTGGGACAGTACATTGTGGCAGAAATGCATGGTAGAGGAAACTGCTCACCTCATGGCAGCTGGGAAGCAGAGAAAAGAATGGACTGGGGTGCCAAGGTCCCCTTCAAGTCCACACCCCCAGTGACGTCACTTCCTCTAGTCTTCTCCACCTCCTAAAGGTTTCACTGCCTCCCAGTGGTGCCATGGGCTGGTGTCCAAGCCATTAGCATTTAAAATCCAAGCCCTGACATACAGGGAATTGAAGGGAAAAGGAAGGGCAGCTGAGTCAACGGCATGGCTGGCCATGCAGGAGACAGCCCATGCCTCAGATGTCACCTGCATTTTCCAGGAGATCCCCGTCAGAGAGAGGGCATGGACTTGCAGAAACAGAACCCAGAAGTGGATGTACTCCTTAGTTCTGCTGCGGGAATCTTCCTGAATGAAATGACAGTGGACAACCTTTCCCTCCTAGATCCTCTCCCTGGAGAAGGTGCTAGTCAGAGCTAGCCAGCCAAGGATAAAGTTCAACCTTAACAATTTTAAAAATACCTGAACCCTGGTTGTTGCACCAACCCACTGGCAGGGACATGACTGTGGGTTTTAACAACTTTCACTATTTGGGGGCTGTGAAGCTTTTCACCCACAGCTGAGGCCCAACTGGCTTCCTCGACCCTCCCTCGTCCCCGTTGGCCAAGAGGCAGCCAGACTCCTTCTTAGACAGCTTCTGTGAGGATCCACAGGCATCTACCAAGACCTGTCCACACAACAGACTTCTGGAGCATGTCCCCAGGGACCTCCAGTTCCAGGCCTATTACTGAAGTCTGTCACCCAGAAAATCTGTTGACGGAATCGTTCTCTCTGAACTGCAAGCAAATTGGGAAATTTGAATGTGATGCAATAAGACTGCAATAAAACACAGCCTCCAAGAAGGGCACGGAGTGAATCTCCTCCCAGCCCCTCTGCAAGTCCACCACCCCTCCGCAGCTTCCTGAGCTGTCATCCTCGGGGGTGGCCACATGCAGTATTTATTTTTTTTAATTAAGCTGCGTTGCTGTGTGGTTCACCCTCCACAGATGCTTTATAAAGCCCAGCCTTCTAAGTTGCTGAAAGTTTTTATTTTTTTAAAGTGGATAGTAAAATTAAGCAGTTATTAGTATTCACGAAAAATGCTCGTGGCAGGCTTCGCACACGTAATGAGAAGCCACCTGCAGTTCAAAGCAGTACTTGATAATGCTGTAATTAGATTTGAGATGCAAAAAAGCTCATTAAAATTAAATAACATATTTGTCACTGTTTTAAGAGGTACAGATTGCCTAGAACCATGCTGGTCTCTTGACCTTGAGTATTTTGGCAGAGTCCTTGCTGCCAACGATTCAAAAATAACATCAGCAATTCTGCAGAGAGTCCTGAAAACATGTTCATCCTCGGTTCGGTTTGTGTTGAAAAAATTATATTGATATCCAAGGGAAATCACAGATTTGTGCACAGTGTGTTCCAAGAGAAGGGGGCAGTCAAAATCCTCTGTACACGCAGTTCAGACAATGCTGAGGGAGACCAGTATGTGTGGGAGGGTTGGGGTAAATGAAAATCACCCACAGGACACAGGGACACCATGACAGGGTCTGCAAGGAAGCAGTGGCATTGGGCTGGATGAAGCCACTGGCTCAGAGCAGGTACAAGGTAACTGAGAATCAGATGGTCAGTATTTCCTGGGTGCCTAGCAATGGGCTAGGTGTGTGCAGGGCAGGGAGAGATGCATGTGCCAGCAAGACACATCCTGGGCTGCAAGGAGGGCCCAGCCAGAAAAATAGCTGGTTAGTGAAAGAAGCTAATGTTTCCTGAGTTGTCTTGCTTAGCAGGTACTAGCACGTGGCATGCACTACCTTGGTACTCAGTGAGATAGCCCTCACCATCTCAGATTCCTGGAGGAGGCTGGCACTTGCTGGAAGTCATGTAATAACCATCTGGCCTGAGCCAGGATTCAAATCCTGGTCCACTCTCCTGCATTCATCAGGAGGGAGTTCAGGTCCAATGACCAGAGCAGGGGTGGGGGAGGGGTAGGTAGGATACACCCCAAGGCACCCATGCTCACTGAGTGCCCATTTTTTTGGATCAAATCCTATTAAAAAAACTTCACATGTATCATCCAAGTCCCACAACAACTTGTTTACTCCATGGTACAGATGAGGAAATTGAGTCCTGAGAAGTTAAATCACCAGCCCTAGGTCACCACAGCTGGCCACAGAGCTGGGATGAAATTCTTCACGTGACCATTATTCTATCTCTTCTCTCGTGAGATCTCTAAGGCATTCTACAAAGGATGTAAATTTAAAGTGACCATGATTATTATTAGTGGAAGAATTTGCAAGTTGCATTTAAGGGGTAGCGACCAGAGAGTCTGCCTGGAAGGAGAGCTCTTAAGTTAGGGGTGAGGAGATGGGGCCAAATGATTAGAAAATGAGGCCAAATTGTTCGGGGAGACCTGGTCTGGTCTCCATGGGGAGTCTGGGTGCTCATGGCCTGGGAGAACTTGGCGTCCTTGGGGCAGGGAGCTGTGGAGAAGCTAGCCTGTGGCTGGCTGCCCCTCCTCCGGTGGCAGGATTGATTTTTGAGGCTGACTCTCTTGGCACTGGATCCAGATTTAGTTCTGTGGAGAGCTCGTCTTTCAAAGTCCAGCTCAAATGTCACCTCCTCTGCAAAGACTCCCCAACCCTCGAAGCAAAATTAATCACTCCTCCCCTGTGCTTCCAGCGCACTCTGTGGATACCTCCAGAATAGTCTTATCACATCAGACGTAAAAGGATTTATGTGTTTACAAGTCTGTCTCCCCAGCTCTTCAGGGACTTCTGAGGGCCAGGTGCACTGTGCTTTTGTGTCGATGGGCCTAGGGCAGTGCCAGGCCCACAGTGGGTGCTCAGTAAATGATGCATGTGTAAAGGAAGGACCAGAGGATGATTTAATCTGCTTGACTTTGCCAGGCACAGAATACTGGCCATATGCAGGTCTTACTTTAAGCCCTTTCTCTACGTGCCGTATCTGGTCTTCACAGCAGCCCTGCGGGAACAGTTAGATCTGTTATCTCTACATTACAGGTGAGGCCATGGAGGCCCGGAGGGGTTATGTAACTTCTCAATATCACGTAGTTGGTAAGTGGGAGAACTGGGATTTTAAACCCAAGCAGTGTGGGGTGGAAACATCTGCTAAAAGTGATTTTGTAGATGAGCCCATTCTGATTGTAGGTAGCGATTCTAGGGGAGTTTCTGGAATTGTCTTTTCACTCTTCCTTTTCTTAACTTGTCTGAGTTTAGCAAGGTTTGGAAAAAGTGCAGGAGCTGTGCTGCAGTTAAGGCTCCTTTATCAAAGCCTCAGAAATCAGCTCTGGTTAAATTAAGCAAGAACGGATTCTGTTGTGAGGCTCTGAGTAGCTCACAGGATGAACACCCTGGCAGCATGAGCTTTGGGAATGCTGGGCACAGTCTCCTGGGAGAGCTCGGCCCCAGTCTTCAGTCTGCAGGGCACACATCCCCATTCGTATGCCTGGGCCTGGTAACCTGTCACCCATCAGGCCTTTGCAGTGAATTGGGGGTACAGCATGAGTGCTAAGTGGACAAGAAGGTGAGTGCTGCTTGCTCAGTGCGGGGTGCCCCTGCTCTGTCTCCTGTGGCTGCCCTGGGCCCGGGGCTAAGGAGCTGAGGAGCACAAAGGCCCAGCACTCTCCCAACATCTCCTTGACACATAGTTCTAGAGGTTGTGGGGAGGGGAAGAGGGAGATGCTTCTGAAAGGAATATTCACTGGCAGTGACCTTTCTTAGGTTTTTAACATTTTGAGGGGATTGATTGAATTGATCTAAGCCCATTCATTCTCAGCCTCCAAAGGACATAAATACCATGAGGCCAGCCTGGCCTGGACGTTTGGAAGCCGGGGCTCTGGAATGGCATCCAGCCTCTAAGATAGGAGAAGTGGGGGCTGGCTGGGCGTCCCTGACAGGCTGCAGAGTGGAGCGTTCTCTGGTTGTTGCAGTGACACCCCTTTTCCAGGGAAGGGAGGGCAGGCGCTGCGCATGTCTCCTCCGTGCCTGGTTCAGGTCTTCCGGGATGGAGCCTTCTGCCCAGTCGTTATCAAATCCATGCCCTCCTTGAGCTGGCAGGCCCCCAGCGCATCCTGATGCCTCCCGGTGTTGGGGCATCTGGCCTCTGACGAAGCACTTTGATTTGTTCAGTACCCAAGTGTGCTCTGAGCTGGGGCACGTGTGCGCGAGTGGACGTGGGGCACAGCACGGTGGGAACCGGGCAGACGGTCTCTGACAAACCGCACTCCTATCTCCCACTCTGCCCAGCTGCGGGGCTGTCTCCAAACCCCCACTCTCAGGCCTTGCTGCACCCCACCCAGGTCAGCCAGCCCTTGCTGGCGGGTGGGCCCTGGGGCGGGGAGGAGGGCGCCGGCCTCCTCCTGCTTGCGAGTTCCCCTCGGTCCCCTGCTCCCTTCCTTAGTGCTCGCCCCTCCCCCACAGCCTTCGGGCCGTCCCTTCCACCTGGCCCCTCCCCCGCAGGCTCCTCCCTTCCCATGGGCCTCGGCGCCCCGCCCCTTTGACCCTCTGGACCCACCCCTCATTCCTCTGGGTCCCCAATCCCCTTTGGCGCGGCTCCACTCACGTGTGGCACCCTACACCTACCGAGCCAGCGTGATTTGTAGGCCGCCTGAGCGGTGACCTATAAACCCTTTTCTTCAGGGGGTGGCTGTTCTTGGATTAAATGCCTCTAAAAGGAGCGTCCGCCTCAGAAGTGTCAAGTAGAATGTTTCCATTGACGGAGAACATGACCTTTAAAACCCCAAGTAGAGGAAGCAGCTTCAGGGAGGAGAAGGGGCCAGGCGGGCCAGCACTCGGCTCCACCTGCCCCTGGTCTCTGACTCCTCCTGATTGGCAGGCCGAGGTCCCCAGCCGGGTAGGTGGGGCACGTCTCTGGCTTGGAGGCCCGGCAGAGCAGAGGAGGGGATGCAGGCCCGGTCCCTGACCACAGAAACGGGAAAGAAGGTCGGGGATCCTTGCTGCACATGGGTCACATTCCCAGTGGCTCCTAGGGAATGGCAGGGCTTCATAAAGGCTCACATGCCTACTGCATCCTTGAGGCCACTTGGGCTTAGCCCACGCCTGTCTTCATAGGCGCAGTGCCCTGGGTGTCCCCATAGGGGCACAGGTAGGGTGCAGCATCCTGGATCCCCTGAGTGCCCCATCTGCGTGCACCTGGAAGCCATCGTAGTGCTGGACTGTGCTTGAGTCTTGCATTTCATCGGAGACCTTGTTGCTTAGGGGGAAATTGGTGCAAAGAGGGCTGGCAGCATCTCCTCTCCACAGGACCTCTTTCGGGGGCAGTCGGTGTGTTTTGCATGTGGGATGTTACCAGGAATTCTCTGGAAGGAGGCCCAGGACGTTTCTGTACCCTTGTGGATGGAGGCAACGGCATGTTTTGTCTCATATTAAAGGGGTTTCTGCAACCCTCCAAGAATTCCAGGGTGGCAGGTTGAGATTTAGAGAGGGCTGGTCTCATCTGAGAGACATGGTGTGTGGTGCTGGCAAAGAAGAGAGGGAGGTTTCTCGACCAAGGCACTGAGCCTGACCTGTGCCCTTTCACGTGGGATGTATGTCGAGCCACTTCAGGAACAGCAGCATGGTGTCACTGTGTGTGCACACCCAAGCATGTACGTTTCTGTGGGCCTGCATGTGCACGTTTGAGTGTGTGTGTGTGCCTTTTGTGCATGCGTGTGTTTTCACATGCCTCTGTGTGTGTGTGTGGAGGTGTGGGGGGACACAGCCGGCTCTAACCGGAGGAGCAGAGGCGTTCCATCGTTGTAAATAAGGCTGGTTTTTATATTCCCATTTGACCATGGAGTGCAACCAGCAGAGCAAAGGTAATGCGTTTCTGCCATCCGTCGGGGAAGGTAAATGTGGTTTATAAGCCCCTCTGGCTCAGAGGGGGCTGGGCAGCTGTGGCAGCTGAAGCAAGGCAGCTCCAGATGGAGGGGGGACAGGTTGGTGACTGAGCCCTGGTTTCTCTAAAGGAAAAGAAATGACGTGCCACCCGTTAGCTAATCAGCAGTGAGGAGAAAGTCCTGACAACAAGTAAAGAAAACTTAGCTGGCAATAAAATAAGGGACTTTTTATGGTGGTTTTTATGGGAACATTTTCACTTTGGGAGTTATTAGAGTTAGTGCCGGTTGTGACAAAAGCCGCATTTGCATATCGCCTGTGATGAAGGCTGGATGGAGCCTGGATGCGGCATTAACTGCATATCAGAGACCCTTTCAGAAGCCAAACAGGATGACATTTATTGCAAGCTCGATGCCGCGTGTCTGGCATTAGTTACTGCTTGTTGTGTCCTGTGGAATGTAGATTTCCAGTCCTGGGATCTTCCTGGGGCTTGAAGCAGCAGCTTCCTATGTCAAGAACAAGCTGGAGTGGGCGCTGGAGGGTGGCGGGGGCAGCTTGCGAGAGGGGTAGGGACCAGGCTTGTAGGCTGCATGCTGTCCCACACCTACTGCAAGTGGACCTCAAAGAGACTGCCATCTAAGATTCAGGCCCCCACCAGGAATAATGGATCCCCTAACACTTTGTGTCTTAAATCCCAGTACAACCCACATACCATCCGGCTTGCCCGCTGTATGTGTTCAGATCTGTGGTTTTTCTCTACACACAGAATGGTGCAGCCACCCCCTCCGTAACTTACAGAGTGTTTCATCATCAAGGGAAACCTCTTGCCCTGGGCCATCACCCCAGGGCTGCCTCCTCTCCAGCCCTGAATGACTACCAGTCTACCCCTCTCTGCATGGAGCTGCCTCCTCTCTCACCTCCTATGAATGCAATGACACTGTGGTTGTCCTTCGTGACTGGCTTCTTTTGCTCAGCATCATGATTTCCAAGTCCATCTGTGTTCCTTCTCATGACTGAATAATATTCCGTTGTGTGGATCCATTTTATTTATGTATTCATTGGTGGACCCCAAACACTTACCAAACTTACTTCCTTTGTTACCTTAAAAGATTCTCATGTCAAAATTGTGGCCCAGCCTTTTGGCACCCACCCGAGGTTTTCTGATGCAAAATGGAGTTCTGGATGGAAGGAGAAGCAGAGGGTGTTGACAAAGGGATGTGAGAAGAGGGGGTGGTGAGAGGGCATTTCCTGTTGGAGAGACAGAGCCTCTTCTCTGCTGCTTGGCTGGTGGCTGGGCTTGCTCAGCCAGAGACTCTGCTGATCCATCCCAGGACTGAAGTTAGGGTCTGGGGAGGGGCTTGCTGCTCCTCAGTCAGAACTTTCTCTGTCTGCAGGCCCTTCAACCTTTCTGTGTGAGGCTTCCCTGGGGACCTTGGTGTGGTGAGGGCTCCAGAGCAGTGTGCTTGGAGGCCGTGTGCTCCTCCCCATCAACTCCTGCTGCGCCACTTGGAGAGTCTGGGCTGCATCTTCCGAGGGGGAGCAGTGATGCACCTCCCAGGGGCGTCTCGCCCTGATGGTGCAAAGTGGTCATAAGGAGAAGCACGGGGCTTCTGCCCAGCCCCAACTTCAGGGGGGTCTTTGGGCAGGGACTGAAGTCAGAATGTCCTATTTTTTCTCTCCCAGAAAATCAGTAGGATCCCTTGGTGACTCAGCTCTTAGTCTTAATTATGCTGCTATGTAAATATTTCTGAGGTCCCTTGGTTTTCTCAGTTGGCATTATATCACCGTTAATAACTAGAGGGCACATTAGAAATATGCAAACTAATAATAATGCATCAACTCGAAGAGCTCGATAAATTGCCAAACTGAACCCGAAGCTGCACAGCTTCTTCCCGTTGCTGCCAAGCCCCTGCCCCTACTCCTGGATCGTGGAACCTGAGAATTCCACCAGCTCCCCTTGCCCTGGAAGGCACCCTCAGGAGCAGCCCGTGCCCACACATTTGCCGAGGAAACTGCTCTCAGTGTGGCTCTGGGTGTGTTTCCAGCATCCAGTGAGCCACTGAGTTGAGTCAGACACTCGTGTCCTGGCCTGCCTTGGGCTCTGTCTGTGTTGGGGCAAGATCAGAAATAGAGGCTGGAGGGCTGGACCTTCTCCCTGTCCTTGACTGAGTTGGAGAGCTCACAGCTCCAGAGCCAGGGACACTGCCAGCTTCCTACCTAAGAATGTGGCCTCAGGAAGTCATGTTGGCTTCCTCATCAGAGATTCATTAATTTGACAGACATTCACTGTGTGCCTACTATGTGCCAGATGCTGTGCCAGCAGTGCAGACAAGCCAGCAGGCGGCGACGATGAATGTGATCACTGCGGGGGAAGCCTGGGGGCCCCTGGAGCATGGAGCAGCTATGCAGGGTCATAGCCCTGTCCTGCTGGGCAGGGAGGACTCTGAGGAAGTGCTGGTTAAGTGCAGACCTGAAGGATGATCTGGAGATGCCCTTAGGCAAGGAGGCAGATGCAGGGAAGCGCAGGGGAGGTGGAGTGAGCAGGATGTGCAAACGGAATGCACGTGTGACCGGGGAGCGACAAGTCACTGAGTGTGGCTGCTGTGAGGATGGGTGTGGGGAGGCCTGGAGGTGGGCTGCAGGGGTGAGCATGTCTGTCCCCAAGGGCCACCTCTGCTTTACCAAGTAGGGATACTTACAGGGCTTAGACTCTCATCCTGACAGGAGAGGCCCAGTCTGACTTTGGAAAGCTCCTGGCTGAAGTGAGTGGATCACATGGGACAAGAATGGCGGCTGGAGTGCACGGGGACCCTTGCTTGGCCTCCACTTTATCTGCAGCAAGAGCTCAACCAGATGCTTCGTTGATTGCAAGAGACACCTGTCCCTCCAGCCTGGGCCGTGCTAAATGAGGGAGCCTGGGAACAGGATGCAGGCTAAAAACCTACACTTGAGTCTGGGCAGGAAGGAGGTGGTCTTTGTGTTTATGGTGGGGGCAGTGGGATGCCTGTGACCTGAGTGGAGACAGCCAGTCCTGGGGCATTGCTGAAGCAAGGTGACCAGGGGCAGGGAGGACTGGGCTCCAGGCACTTGCTGCCTCTTACCCTGCTCAGGCTCCTGACCTCAAAACTGAGGACACTCACGCCACTTTGGCGTGAGAAGGGCTGAGCTCTGTGCTGGGAATCAGCGGTGCCCAGGTGAGACAGGCTCTTGCATATGGCCCTGCCACTGCCCACCTTCTCTGTCTCAGCACACTTGCCCTGCTTCAGCTTCCCCCTCCATACCACAGGCACCTACTGGGGGGCTTCAGGGGCAACTAAAGAAGGGTGTGCTCTCACTCTCCCTTTAACAAACAGAGGTCAGATGGACCCCTTGCCCTTCCAGTCTGGTGTCGGCTCGCAGTTCAGATGCATCCAGTCATCCGTATTGCTCAGCACTAGGTGTGGACCATGGTCAAGCCAGTTTTCAAGTTTTTATTTTGAAATCATAAAATTTCAGGAAATGGCAAAGACAGAACAGAGGTCCTGTGTACCTCTGCCAGTGTCCCCCGATGGCTCCCTGTTGCCCAACCATAGTAGTGTCACATCTAGACCACCAAGGCTGATACAGTACATGTGGTACTTCTGTGCCATTCACGTCACATGCAGATTCCTGTACCCACCAGAACTGCTCCATTGCCACCCACAGCATCCTGCTGCCCTGGCAGGGCAACCCCTTGTCCCTCCCATGTCCTCTAACCCTTCTCACACACTCTGTTTTCCATCTCTGTACGATTATTTTAAATCATGACTACATTTTTGTCATACAAATGTAGGGTGTGAACAGTGACCTTTTCCATGTTCCCCCGTTTGGCCATGGGGCCTGCCCGCCTGCCCTCTGGCACAGGGCACCTATTGGATATATTGTAATCCCAGGCTGCAGGCCCTGTATCCTGCTTTTTTTCATCTGGGGCTGTAGTGCTCTCCCTGTGGGGTTGTGCCTCAGCATTCCAGGAAGCTGAGTCTGGTGGCAGGGGGTGGGACTGCAGCAGGAGTGGAGACTGAGTGGAGACCAGCGTTGGTGACAGGGTTATGAGGCTCCTCACTAGTCTGGGGACACTCAGCCTGGAGGAATCACTCCAAGGGCCAGGAAGCAGGAATAGGGCTTGATGCCTCTAGTGAGGCCTAAAGTATTTAGTGACTCTAAGATGTCTGGGTCACAGCAGCCTCTGAGCAGAAGAAACCCACTGACTCATAGCGTATGCCTGGGCTGGTGTGTCCTAAGTCGTGCGGGATGAGGCCTGTGGGCAGTGTCTGCAGGGACGGTTCCATCTTTTTCCTTCTGCCTGGCTGCCCTGCTGATCTGGTCCCAAATTCTACTCCCTGGGCATTGGGAGGGAAGGTGCTCTGGTTTGGCCTCTGTTCCTTCAGAAGGCCTTGGAAGCCTCTTTCCTTTCCAGAGGCTTTCTGTCACCCAGCTGCCGGCTCAACTGTGGCCCTCAGGGTCAGCAAGTACAAAGCAGAAGTGGAGGAGACTTTGGAAGCCATGAACAGTGCAAGGGTGAGAGGTTCCCAGAGCAGAGCACACAGTGGGTCCTTTCCGTCCTCCTGGGCCTGCTCTGATGGAAGTGGGAGGGTTTCTAGCTGTGCCTCTTGCTGGAGTGTTGAGATTTCCTCTTTGTGGCACTACACTTCCCAAAGGTAATCAATAAGCAGGCAGTGTGATGGTATCCGAGCCGTTCTGTCATGACTTTGGTGAGCACAAGAACAAGTTGAAAGTAGAAATTTTGAAATTCTTATCTCCTGGACAGTTTGCAGGCTTGTGAAGGCAGAAGCTGTTTTTAGCCTCCCTGCCCTCACTACTGATTTCACAGCTGTGTCTTTGGCTGCTCAGTGGCAAATGCATCCCTGGTAGGTCTCTAACCAAAGCACAGATCTGCAGGCAGGCCCTTTATTAAAAGGCATTTAATGGCTTTGAAGTCTTCGTTGCATTAGTGCCGATGTGGTTCAGGGCAACGGCTGTGGCCAGGATAAAACCCCATGGCCATCCTGCACTGTTAATAGGTCAGTGATCAGGCTGCTCTCTGCTCTCTGAACGAGAAAGGAAAGAAAGGAAAAAGACAGGGTTATCTTAGAGAAGCAGGCCCTTGTCGCTGGCTACTGCAGGATCTCATGGATGGCATTGTCACTGCTAAACCATGTGTGACTCAGTGCCACCGGCCACCAGCTCTGGCTCATGCCCTGCTGCCCTCTGTCTCACTAAAACCAAGAGCTGTCCTGGAGAAAAGAAGGGTCCAGGGCAGGCGCCGGCGCTGCGTTTTGAAGGAGAGGCCTCCTTGTGTGTGGACAGCCCGCCAGCACAGGGTAGATCTTGATGAGGTGTACGTCAGGGAAGAGCTTCCTAGGGACAGCCCTTTCAGGCCTTTGTCGCTTGGCATCATTGGCAGGTTGGAGGCTTTGGAAGGGAACATGGCCAGAGGCCTCCTTTGCCTCTTGTCTTCTTCTCAGTGGGGGTTTGCTTGTGAGCACCTTGAGAAGTTTTGCTGAGATGGGTAAATTCTTGTACAGAGAGAGGTGGCTGCCCTGTTACTCTAGTGGGGAGGGAACTCCATTTCGGTGTCTGATGATTGTAAATCTATGTGAACTGCAGGGGAGAATAATATACCACTTAAGGGTAGTCCTGTGTGTACTATAACAGTACGCCTGACCTCTGGTATTTAATAAAGACAAAAAAGACTCGGTGAGGGCTCATACCTTTGAACAAATTAGTATTGATTTGACCTTTGACAGGTGTTTGGCCTTTTTTCCCCTTTGTTTGGGGAAAGGATCGTATTTAGTAACCATTTTTGTCCCCTAATGTTTTAAGTTAATCTGTTCTCTCCTCTTCTGTGATTCCTGCAATCAGAGGAGTGTCAGGCTGCGCCTTCAGGTGTGGGGGAGTCCATCCCACCCTCATCTAGCTCACGTGCTAAGGAGAAGCCACGGGGGCCTACCTAGCTGCCTTGGGAGCTGGCAGTTGGCCAGGGAAATGTTGATTGAAGGAGAGAGAGGTGGCTGAATCCCGCTTCTGCCGCTGGACGAGGGTGGGTGGGAGTAGGCTTTATTCTCTCTCTGTATCCAAACTTATCCTGAGCCTGATTTGGCTTATCATTATTATCATTTTGTCAAGAACACTTGACAGGAGGTCTACCGTCTTTGACTGTCAGGTGGATAGCCCGGTCTTGCTCTCTGTAGGCACAGTGGTGTCCAGCAGCTCTCTAGGAGGAACCATCACGCCTGAGGTCGGTCAGCAACTCCCCTGGCCTCCACAGCTGCCAGGCTCCTTCCCTGCTTCTGTGAGTTTGGCTCTTTAGGTGCTCCATCCACGTGGAGTCCTGCAGGATCTGCCCTCTGGGACTGGACTGGCTCATTTTTCTCAGTGAATGTCCTCATGGTCCATCCTTGTTGTCACATGTTACAGAATCCTTCCTTTTCAAGTTGCAAGCCCCGCTGCATGTATGTCCCCGGCCCTCTCTGTTCATCTGCAGGTGGACATTTAGGCTGCTGCCACATTTTTGATGTTCTGGATGGTGCTGCAGTGAATGCAGGAGCAGCGATCTCTCTGTGAGTTGAGATTTCTGTTCTTTTGGAAAACACTCAGAGCAGCGTGGCCAGCCACATCCTGGTTTGTTCTTGACCGTGGACTGCTCCTTAACCTCTGGTTCCCTCGGCTGCCAGAAGACAATTCCCTGTGGGGTCATCATGACCTCAGGCACTCAGAGCTCAGCTGAACCATGGCGACTTCAGTCCTATGGCTGTTCCTGGGGCCATGAGTGTGGGCAAAGGGCCACCCTTTTACTCTTACAGTGGCCGGCCGTGGGAGAATTGAAGCAAGAGCTGCTACCACCATGTCCAGGGCGTCCAGCTGGAAGGAACCTTGGTTTCTCCAAATCTCAGTGCCATAAAGAATTTCCTGTCAGGACCAGCTTTTAGGGAGGCTTGTGGCAAAATGTGATCCTTAAATCCAGCTTGAAGCCATGGGGTTCTCATTTGGAATTTGGCCTAAATGGCAAACTCCCGCAGTCTGTAGGAAGATGGAAGCAGGCTCTTCAGGGCCCTCTGCACGGTGCGCAGAGCAGCCTGAGACCCTGGAGTTGGCGTGGGCTGTTCTGCTTTGGAAAATGCATTGTTCTCAGTGCCAGGAGCTGCAGCAGTGTCTCAGGTGAGGAACAGGAGAGGGAGGAGCCCAGGAGCAGGCGGGGAAATTGGAGTAGGAGAATCCAATTTTTCATCAAGTAACAAAACAATGCAGTTGTGTATTCCCATAATGTCCCTTCAGTTTCTTGGGGTCTAGAGTTGCATCTATTTTTAAAAACATTTGAACCAATAACTCTGCTTTATGCAGACCAACAGTAGGGTCTCTGGCTTGGAGATTTAATGTAAAATAAACTCTAAATGGGGTGGCGCACAGCACGGTGGCCTATGGGTGCGGACAAGCAATTTCTCTTAAACAAGCTGAGGGACCGATGTAAATGATGACTGTGTTAGGCTCTGTCCTGGAGTGAAGGCTTCTGCAGATCAGAGAGCTGGGTGGCTTCCGGGAGATGGAAAGTCCAGGCTCATCTGGCCTCCTGTCCCCACTGTCTCTCTGCTCATTCTGCTTCCTGTGAATACCAGCCAGTGTTCTGCTGGGCTCCGAGGTTGGGAGGCTGCCTAGAGGCAGCAGGACTTGGGCCATCTCTGAGCCACATGGAATTGGAATTGTTTCCTCGTCGGTCTCTTGTGGGTAGGGAGCCCTTTTGCCACCTAAAACCTACTTGCTTCTAGAAGAGGTTCTCCCTCTGAGTCACACCACCTACCTAAGCCTGGGCATCTGAAGAGGGCTTGTCCCTGGTAACGTTGTTGAAGGTCCACAGCCACAGGCTGAGCTTGGTGCGGCCTTGACCCAAGGGCGTCATTGTCATTGGTCAGTAAGTCCTCCTTGAACCCCTCAACTCATATTCGAGCTGCACTTTGACAGTTGCAGCACTCAGTTCCTTGTGCCCTGTGTCTACTCCCTTCCGTTCCCCGTCTCTTTTTCCTATATATTCTCCCTGCTTCTCAATGTCTGTCTATCCTGGGGTTTGGGGAACATTTTCTGGGATTCTTTCACATCCCTTCTTCTTGTCTTTCATTGGGATTCCCCAGCAGCAGAAACTTTTGAGAGACCATACTTTTCTCTCTGCCCCAGTTCTCTGACGGTTCAGTGGTTATTGTCTCAAGAAATAAAACATCAGTTGCCTCCCAGTCCAGGAATTGTGCTTGGCCGGTGAGGCGGATATGAATTAATCATCTCAGAGAATCCCCCTAAATGTCAGGCTGGAATCGGTCCAAGACACTGGGAGTGCAGGGAAGATTACATTTCTTTGTTTAAATCTAATTAAATACAGTTCAAGGCCCCATCTGCTGCCATTAGAGATTGGTCCCAAATCAGGAGTTCTTGGGGCTCCCCTCTTCCAGGTTGTGTGAGAGAGAGAACCCTGGGGCTCAGAGTCCAGGAGGGTCCCCTCTGTGAGGAGCTCCTGCTCCTCATAGGATTCTGCTTGTCCCCCCCTGCCGAGGCTCGCAGAAGCCATTCAGGGTTGGGTGGTCCCTCTGGTGGCTCCACACCTTACCAAGCAGGGCCACTTTGAGCCTTGATCCGGTCACAAAAACTATAGCATTTGGCGCCTGGTCTTCACACCCCTTCTGAGGTTCCGCTCCTTAGCTTTGTTGTGTCTGACCAAACTCAGACCCCTAACCCCCCACCGGCCAAGACCTTCTACCTGTCTCCTCTAGACCATGGAAGAGACAACCAATGCCCCAGGAAGGTTTCTCTGCTTTCACCAAATCCCTGGGTCTCACCCCTTCTCAGGGGCCAGCTTTGAGACCTTGGAGATGCAGACACCTCTGCCCAGGGACATTCTGCAGGGCAGCCAGCCATCTTCTTCCGGCCCAGGGATTTGAGACTTATTTCTCCCCTGTGGGAATGAACAATAATAGTAAAGCATTTATTCATCTAACAAATGTCAAGCATTTGTTGGAATAAATAAAAGGATTCCATCTTCCTGGAGAAGGGGAACTACTTTCCTTTCCTTTCTTTTCTTTTCTTTTAAATTGTAGATGGACACAATACCTTTGTTTTATTTATTTATGTGGTGCTGAGAATTGAACCCAGTGCCTCACACAGGTGAGGCAAGTGTTCTACCACTGAGCCACAACTCCAACCCTTTCATTCATTTCTGATGAGTCTACAAAATACAAGTGAATTTTTCACCAGATCACCCTGTCAGCTTACTTTCTCATGAAGTCACCCTGTGGCCTACAGTTCTTGTGAAGCAGGTGTCCACCCTGCTTTCCAGGGTAGGACTTCCTTGGCAGCGATGAAGGCCTGCCCCAGAAACGCTGCTGGCAGGGGCACGGTAGGCGTTGTCCCAGGCCTTCTGGGCCAGTTCCATAGCTTCCCACTTACCACAAAAGCGTGAGCTTTGGGGAGAAGGAGAGGGGCAGACTTCATCTCTGGCCTTGAGGGGCTCAGGATCCTCTCAAGAAGATCAAGAGTGAACCTGAAAAGTTTAGTACAAACTTGGGAGGCAGTGAAGCGCATGGTCAGCACAGGCCTCCAATTGTCCTCAGCCCATTCGCTCTTGGTTCCCATTGGACTGCGGGTGCTGGGGAGCAGGCCCGAGTGCGGTTTACTCCCGAGGCCCCCGTCCACCACAGCCACCATTTGTTGAATGCAGGAAGGAAAGAATCAATGAATGGGTGCTACCTTGACATCCAGGATGTCCTGGGTGCAGTGACAGCAGTTTGGGCTGGGGGGGGTGTGGCAGGTGAGGAGGAGTGGAGCTGTGTACAGTGTGGTGACAGTATTGAGCCATCATTACCCTTGGCCCTGCTCATCCACTTAAAGAGTATAATTCTGTTTTTTAATATATTCAGAGTTGTGCAACCATTACTACAGGGGAAAGGAGAAGGACAGACATTATCCCACCTTTGAGGGCCTTGGGGTCCTCTCGTGAGGAAAAAGTGAACCCCAAAAGGTTCAGTATGAATTTTAGAACATTTTCATTGCCCCAAAGCACACCCCCTCTTTAGCTGTCACTGCCCAGCCTCTCCAACTCCCCCTCCCTTGTAACCCCTGGTCTGCCTTCTGTCTTTATGGATTTTCCTGTTCTGGACATTGTGTCAGTGGAATCGTGCACTGGTGGTCTTTTGTGTCTGGCTTCTGTCATTGAGCGTGGTGATCTCAAGGCCCGTCCACGCTGTAGCATGGATCGAGGCTTCTTCCTTCCCATCTGCTGCTGAGTGGCACAGATGGGAGTGTGTTGACTGCAAACCCAAGTTAGGAACCAGGAGCCTAAACGGAAGCACGAGCAGGCCCTCCACCTAATCCAATCCAGGGTTTTAGGCAGATTGATCTGACAGCGGAGGTCAGGACCAGGAGCAGAAAGAGATGTGCAGACACAGAGGTGTCGAGGACCCATCAGCAGGGTCCACTGAGATGTGTTTTCTGGATCAGGGGAAGAGCTGGTATCGCTGGCCTGAGGCCTGGGGCCTGGGGCCAGGACTGTGTGGTGTCTGATGAGAAGGGCAGAGAAGAGGCTCCCCTTGCACCTTGCCCCTGGGAGTGAGAGTGTTGTACCCAAAGAAAATAAAATCATCCAAGCAGATCATGTAAAGCCAAAAGAAGCCTTTATTTTAGCTGGCCAGCGACGACCTCCCTTATGCCTAAAAGCGGGGCGCCAGGAAATCGCGCGTTAGTTCTTTTGTTGCCAACTTTTATAGGGCGTGGGAAGGGATTAGGGTGGGGTTATAGGGAGGGGAAGGGGTTGGGTGGGCTATAGGGAGGGGATTTGGGATTGGGGTGGGGCTGACTCTCTCTCGCTGGAGAATCTCCCTGGGGAGCACCAACATTTTAATCTGTTTTCTGTTGCTATAACAAGAGCAGGTGCAGAGTTCAGTTGGATGTTGGGCTCTGCAGTGAGGACCTGGGGGACAAGGGCGCCTGCTTCAGGAAGTTGCCTTTGAGGGGGAAACAGATTCACCTAGAGGTCACTCTGTGAACCAGGTGTAACTCTGATGATGGGCACTAAGGGAGCTGGCCACCCAAGAGAAGAGGGTGGTCCAGCAGGGCTTTCTGGGATGCAGGAGCCAGTTTCCCTAAGGGTGGATGGGCCATGCACAGGCGGGGAAGAGGGGAGAGAATATTCTAGACCCAAGTCTGGCAAATAATCGGAGTAGGGCACTGGACAGGAGAGAAGGTCATGTGGGTGGAGCCTGCTGGTGGACCCACTGCCTGCAAAGAACACTGAGTGCAAGCTGGACAGGAAGGAGAAGCAGCAGATGCTTAGCAACACTGAGTCTAGCACATTTTATGCATTTATATTTGTGTGGCACCAGTGGGTTTATACTGGAGATAACGCTGGGTTAAGTTTTTAAATGTTTATCATGCCATTTGCGTGTCATGACAGCCTACTTGGATCGTTGTATCATTATTACTACTTACAGATGTGGAAACTGAGGCATGCAGAGGTTAAGACCTTGACCTAAGCCATGTTTGTGGAAATTGCCTGACCTGGGTTTGGAAACTGTTTTCCTTTGGGTGTAAACAAAAGTCAGTGATAGGGCTGGGTCTGGGTCTCAGTGGTAGAGCTCTTGCCTAGCACACGGGAGGAACTGGGTTTGATCCCCAGCACCACATAAAAATAAACAAATAAAATAAAGATATTGTGTCCATCTACAACTAAAAAATAGTCAGTAATAATCACAGTGTGTTTTAGACAGGAGAGACTTATTCTGCTGATGAACCTAGGAAGCTTCTAGAGATGAATTTCAATCCAACAGACATTAGTTGGGAGATGGGTGTTTTGGGTACAAAGCACACTCCTAACCTGGCTGTCCTGGACAGGCATAGAAAGGGCAGCCCTTTCCTGGCATGCCCATCCCTCTGCGCTGGAGCCTCTCGGTGAATGCAGGTACAGTTATGTGTAACTGAACCTCCAAGGCTGCCGTGGGGCTCTCTCCCTCTTGCACCTGGCAGAGTGGGGTCTTAGCAGATGCAGAGAGACATAGTGGGAGAGGTCGGGATGCCCAGCAGGTTGTTGGTGTGGTGGGAGGGGTCTGTGGAGAATAGCTGGATGGCAACTTGACTGGCTTGTCAGGCCAGCCTGTCCCCTCGTCCTCTGGAGGAAGTTTCCTGAACTCTCTGCTGCAGTCTCCAGCCTGGGCAGGTTTCCCACCTGTGCCCCTCACCTGCTACATGGGAGGCCTGGCCTCCTCCAGCTCCTGGGCCTGTTTCGCAGGGCCAGGGCCATTTAATTCTGCATCCAGGCGCTAAATGGGTCTCCAGCAGCTCCAGAGAAAGAGATCCATTTAAACTGTGTGGTTATGGGAAGGAGGCTCTGGGAAGAGCAGCCCTCACTGAGCTCCTGTGTTTTGCAGCCTTCTGGAACTGAGCAGCTTTTAGAATTTCAAGCCACAATTTGTATTCAAATGAAGGTCATTTGAAAGGTGTAACATAGTAAACAGCCATTATTTCATTTTGATGGTGGCACTAAAATTATAGTGTTGGTTGAATTATTTTAGTGTAGGACCATTACCATCTCCCTAAAACACTTAGAGGGGTTCTTAGAACGCTGCTGCAATCCCAAAATTAGAAGAAAATTAAAAATCACAAGGCTGTGGCGAAGGTGGTAGTGTGGCTGGGGAGAGGACCCCTGGGGTACAGGACACTGCAAGTTGTCCTGGGACTCAGTTCCTAAGTGCTCATGAAAAGGTGGGTGCTTAGTGCTTCGAAGTGTGGGACACAGGAGCACCTCCACCCTCCCACCAACCTGTCCCTCTGTCACTCAAGTTCTTAAAAATCCCACTGTGGGGCCTCTTCTCCCTTGGGCTTTCCCTCTAGAGAAGAGCATCCTGGAGGGCCCTCTGAGAGGCAGTTTAGTAAGCCTCCCAGAGGCCTGTCTGATGGTCCTGCTGGGAACACCAGCTGTGGATGCTCTGAGACCCTTCAGTAGTGCTTGGGCCTCCCCCCATCTGGGGCCTACAGGTTGGGGGGCGGTCAAGCACAGGTGCTGTCTTCCCTAATGGAAATCCAGAATCCTGTCCTTCCTTTCAGAGTTCTAAGGCTCCTCTAAGGCATCCTCTAAGACCAAGGATGCTTCAGAGAATCATTGGGGACTGAAGGGGTGGGTCCCCTTTAGGGACTCTGCATTGCCTTGCAGTAGCACCGAGAATCCTGAGCAAGCGCAGTGAGACTCAGGAGAGTTAAGCTCTCCATCCTTCGTGCTTCAGACTGGAACACCAGGGCCTAGAGAGACACGAGCTCTGCTAGGCCACATGGCAAGTCACAGGAGAGCCCAGAGCCTTGGGCTGTGGCTCCCTGCTCTGAAACTGCTGGAATCATTGATATTACACAACTCCAGATTCTTTGGCCTTCTGAAGAGTAGGAGCATTTCTATGCTGCGGGGCAGCCAGTGGCTTTTGGAAAAGCATCTGTGAGCAGACACGCTAACTCACCCCGGCGACATGTGCAAATAAACACCAGGAGGGTTGGATAAGGACCATGAATCATGTCCTTTCAGTTAAGTTTTGCTATCAAAATACGTCAAATTTAAGGAAAAAGACTTTTGAATTCCATAAACTTTTTGGATGCTAGAATTTCTCATCAAGGGTGAGACTGTGTCTGAAGAAAACGTGCTCTTTGAAGAAAAGCTGAAAAGTTCAGAAGATGAAGATGGCAACTGCCCACTTTTACCAAGTTATAGACATTTATCTATGCATTTTTACATAGCTGAGTTCTTACTCTACACTTTTGTGGTCTACTTTTTCATTATATTAATGCACAATATATTGTTTTGCACTTAATGCATTTAATGCATAATATATTTTTATTGCATTACATAACAAACACATTTCCATGTTTTTAACACTTAAGCAGTTTGATGGTTGCACAGTGTTGGAAACCAGGCCTTCTCGACTCTCTTCCTGGTGCTCTTCTCCCTGCCGCTGTGCTGCTTCTCCACCTGTCACACTGTAAACCCACAGGGCACCCTCCAGAATATTCTCCAGGGGGTGTGTGGATGGTGGGTATCTGGAATCCCTGGGGCATGAACCTCCCAGATTGTACCTGGGGAACAGTGCTTCAGGCTAAAGTAGATGGACAGCGCCTGTGGCTGTTTCTAGGACTCCCTGATTCCCTCTCCCATCCTGGCCACAGGCAATTGGGAAATTGCTGGGACAGTGAGGGCAATCCTGGGGAGATGCCTCTCCTCCATTGCACATGTGGAACATGGAAAGGTGGTGGGGCGGGGGTATTCAGTGTGCTCCTCACGTGGGTGGGCGTTGAAACAAATCTTTCCTGCCTGCACTCCCCTCTCAGGAGCCCCTAATTCCTTTCCTAAGTGTCCCCAGTACTTCTCTCACAATCTAGTATCCTTCCTTAAGGTCGCAGGCAGTGTAGCCCTGGGTGCTGGCTCCCTGTCCCTCAGGGGTGGCAGAAAGTGGCTCTAGGCTTCTTGGTCCTCCCTAGGACCCCTTCCTGGCTGTCTTCCTGCTTGACTGTCTGTGCAGTGGCTCTGGGCAAATGTCCTGGACTGGGGAAGGTTGGGGGAGGGGAGGGAAGCAGAAATGGCCCCTGCCTCAGGAGCCTAGACCCTTGTGGCCTGGGGGGACCAGGCGATGGCAGGGCTGATGGCCTAGTGTGTGGACTAGCTGTCAGCTTCCCATGAGGTGAGGGGGTGCGGTGCGGGTGAGGGTTGTTGGTCTGCAGTCCCGAGTCCTCTCTGGCTGGAGACCAGGCCTTGCTGTGCTGCCAGCAGACCCTGATCTTAACGCTGCATATTGGATCCAGCCTCTGAGGCTGCCCGGTATAAACTTTTTTTGATGTCTCATCCTTGAAAATTTGAATTGGGGGGTTTGGGAACAGTCTCTAGGGCTTACAAACTGTGTTGTTCACTGTCCACCCTGTGTTACTCTTCCCTCAGGCAGATTGTCCAAAAGTGGATTCCAGAAAGAACCTGAGAATGAGTGGGCTGGGCGGGGGAGGCTGCGTTGCTGGAAGCCCTTCCTAACAATTCCATGCTCTTAGAAGGTAAATGAGCCAGTTTCTAAGACCTGGGCCACCTCCTCAGTTCTGCCCACCTCCCTCTACCACATTCCAGCTGTGCTGGCACCCTTCAGTCCCAGAGGCCCTGGCAGTGTGCTGGCCTCAGGGCTATGCCGTCCACCCCCTCCCCTTCCTCCTCTGCTCTTACTAAGTCTCAGCTTAAATCCCAACTCCAAATCTACCAGGCACCCTGTCACAATCTGTCATCACACTGCAGCTTTTCCTTTGTAATATTTACCGCAGGTTGGTTTTAGGTTTTTATTTTGGTGTTCTATTTTATTCCCTATCTGACTTTTCCACAGAGCTTCCTGAAGGAGGGTTCCATAGCTAATTTGTTCATTGCTTTAACCCAGCACCTGACAAATGGTAGGCACACATCAGTGAAGAGATCTGCTGGGCAGGGGTGGGTGGGCAGCAATACCAAGTGCTGCACTTCTGAATCATTCCATGAAAATTAGGCTAGGTATCTCAAAACATTGCAGGCTCATCCTACATCAGGCAGCTGTATTCTGACTCCTTTGGCTACAATTTGTAGAAAAAACCTCAAGCTAGTCCAAGGAGAAGCAGGAGCTTCTTGTGAGAACCAGGCCTGTCTCTTGGGGAGGAGGCTGCAGAATGGGCTGGAAAGCCATCCAGACTCTCCCACCTCCACCTCTTCACAGTTGTGTGTTGTGGCCTGTGGTTGACAGACTTGGTGCTGCTCCTCAGTGCCCATGGCAGTGTGCTGGTACCCGCCCGTGGTCCTGAGTTTGCACGTGTCAGGTCAGCTGCCTGAAGAGTCTAATGCCAGATGCCTGGGGAAGAGTCAGGCTGGAGTCATCTATTGCTGGAGGCCAGGTCACACATCTGGCCTGCTGGGGTCACCTCTGTGGTGCATTGTAGGGGTCACTTCCAGAGAAAGTGATTATTGTATTTAGGATGCCAGTTCTACGTATGCTGTCCTGTGGGTCATATTTCCATTTTTGCAAAAATTCTTACATTCCATTTGATGATTGCCTGGCCCATGCCTTTTTGGTCCCAGGCCTGGAAGCTGACTTGGATGGAGGGGTTCTACCCTCAGCTGCAAGCCAGGGAAACTGCTCTTTTGGAGGTATGAGACTAGGAGGAGCAGGGCTGTCCTGCAGAGTCCACCCAGGCTGATTTGGGAAGAGAACTGCAGTTCCAAATGCCATGGCTCCTCAGGAAATGCTTGCTGGATTTGCCCAAAAGAGATGCTCCTGGGGGTCTGTGAGATACTGTGAAGAGGGAGAATCCCCTGTGAGAGGGAAGAGCCACTGTGAGAGGGAGGAGTCACTGTGAAGAGGGAGGAGTCACTGTGAAGAGGGAGGAGCCGCTGTGAGAGGGAGGAGCCACTGTGAAGAGGGAGGAGTCACTGTGAAGAGGGAGGAGTCACTGTGAAGAGGGAGGAGCCACTGTGAGAGGGAGGAGTGGAATCTGAGCTCTCCACACAGCCCCTGAGCATTTTCCCCAAACTGGTTTTGCAGTAGGCAATGTGCTGCCATTTTCAGAGTAGAAATTTTCTCCCTGAGAAGAGAGAAACCCAGTTATGCACTTGTACAATGCAGAATCTAATTTAGGTTTCAATAAGGGAAGGAGCCATTATATCACCCTACTTCAGTGCTTTTTGTCATTGTGTTATATTTTTAAAAACACTTTCATCGGGGACCCGATATATACTTACAATCTCTCTGCATTTATTTTGTTTTAAGAACACATATAATAAAACTCAAAGTTAATAGCATGAAAATAATTTCTACAATAACAGTTGTAGCAAATCTTTGAATTGCCAGGGTGAAGGTGGCTAGACAGAGTGAGGCAATTACGTCTATTATTAGCAGCACGCGGGAAGGATTGATGTACAGTGGGCTGTGTGTAAGCAGAAGCCTTCAGACGTGAACTACATTTTAATGGTGGAATTCTCATAGATTATAACTCCCTTCATTAACATTTTCACACATCGCTGACTAACAAATGAGGAGAGAGGCCTTCTGTATGCGTAGATTTATTGTGCTCCGGATGCTCTCTGCACCTCTGTGCATGGGCAGGAGCTTCGTCTTCTAACCTCTCACTATGGGAGGATTAACTCTTCCTGGCCTGACCTGTTTCCTTCAGGGATGGCACAACATTCTGGAAACACAGGCTCTGCACGTTAAGGTCATTCCTGGGTGCCATCCTCTGGGCTGCCCTCTGTGGTCTTCTGCATGTCCCATGTTGGCTTCTGCAGCTGTTGTCACAGTGTGGAGGGCCTCAGGCGAGTGAGACAGCATAGACCTGGGCTCTCTTCCTGTGTTGCTGTGTGTCCAGCTGGCAGGGTGTTCTTTTCTACATGACTCCCTGCTCAGAGTGTGGGTTGCCATGAGGAGCATGGTGCCCTTCAGCAGGAGGAGGGTCATTTGAGAGAAGAGAAGGTGTTTCAGCAAGGGACAAGCAACAAAGAACATAGTCCAAGATGGGTCAGGGAGTTTTAGGGAGGGCTCTCTGGGCAGAGGGGGACGTGGACCCTTTGGTCAGGATCTGGTGAACTGGCTTCCCACATCCAGAGCCTCATCCCAGGAGAGGTTTCCTTCCTGATGTGTGGAGGCAGAGGCTGCATTTTGCCCTGGAGGGACTTGCAGTGAAGGAGAGAAGACAGGAAAAGACAATGTTCTTAGGTGATTTACCAATTGGCCCTGGATCTGCACAAGCTGGGAGGTAGTGCTGGAGCATGTGAAGAAATGCTATCTGCTGGACACCCCATTAATCAGGGGGTCTTCCTGGAAGAGTCTGCAAGTATGGAGACTTAGAGAAGGTGGCTCCAGTGGCTGTCTGCACCTGGCACCTGGTGGTGGGAGTGCTGAGGATGTGCTTCACGCAGGGAGAAAAACCTCTCAGCCTGAGTCGTCAGCCTACCCTTCCTGATGAAACCCCCTGCTCCTCTTTTTGAGGCTAAGGCTTTGGTGATGCAGAGGCCCATAATTTATTAGTTGGCTCTCAGGCAGATGTTGCAATGTTTATTGGATCCCCACTGAACATGAGACCCTGGGGTCAGTGTAGCCCAATGCTCATTCGTATGTCCCTGACTTAGGATGAGTATCGTGGGGAGTTTTTCAGGATACTAAAACCCAGGACTTTCAGTCCCCCAGGGGGAACTTTGAAAACTAGAGATACGGGGGCTTACCCTTGGAAACTTACTTTCAAAGATCTGGGGTGAGGCCCAGCATGGGTGTTATTCAAAGCTCCTCACGATTCTGAAGTCCACCCCAGACTAGGATGACTGGAGCCACTCAGGCAGGGACTTGGCTCAGGTGAGTGAGCTGGAAGAGTGTAGGTGTGGCCAGCACAGCAAAGCCCAGGCAGCTGGGGGTACTTTCTAGAGCCCCTCACTCTTCCTTGGTGCTCTGTGACCTGAAGATACCGCTGCTGCTGAACTGTGTGGGATTCACAGGAGCACCCCGTAGGCTGGTAAGGGGGTGCCTTGTGTGTAGTTCCCCTTCTCCCCACCACCCCATCCTCCCCTCCACCAGGTGCCCACTCCAGATGTGTCATGGGCCCTGGATAAGCATCACAGTGGCCAGAGCTGACTTTTGTCTTCTTTTATCTCCAATAGCTCTGAAGGGCTCAGCAGTTCAGTGTGACACCAGTGTGGCTCAGCTGCAGGAACTGCTCTCTGACCTACTCCCCCCCCCCACCGGGAACATTAGCCCTTAAATAAAATCAATAGGCCCAGGACATGCCTGGAATCTTGAAGTTAATCCCATATGAGTCCCATATTCAGTGTTCTCCTGGTGGCCATTGGTGGACTGTGCAGTGATAGGAAGGGGGTGGTCCTTGGGAGGGGCTCTGTAAGTATCCCATGCAGACTGGGAGTGTGGTCCAGGCACTGGATGGCTCCACTGGGAAAGGGTGTGGGCCACTCTGGAAGCTGGTGTTGGGCTTGCTTCCTCTGCAGGCTCCCTCCTGCATCCTGGCATCCCATCAAGTGTTAAGGAGCACAGGAGGCAGACCTAATGAAAACCCAGTTTCATTTTGCATAATCAGGCACTATTGAAATGATCCTTTCAGTGCTGCACGCTGCAAATTAACAATCTGACTTGTATACAATAAAAACCCGCGTATTGTACAAAGCAATACTTCTTAGGTGGTGGATACACAGATGGAAATTCATTTAATGAACTACAAGTCCCCGAATGGATTCTAAACTTCTTGTAATTACCCTGGAAAGAACCCCAGTAGAAACAGAAAAAAGCTTTTTGTGTTCCGCCACCCCCTGCATTATGGCATGCAGTTCTCTCCATCCTTCAGGCTGCCTCGTCAGAAATGAGCATCTTCATTTGATGAATTCTTCCAGGCCCATCCAACAGGTAGGGTTGGGCCATGTGCAGATTAGCAGACCCTGTCCCCCATGCCTAGGTTCTGAAAACATCATGATTTGTGAAGAGTTTGGTGCTGAACAAAATGTCTTAAGTGGCATTATGAAATGTAACCCTAAACCCGTGATCAAACAGTGAAGAAGCTAGCTGGCTGCCTGGA
The DNA here is from genome assembly GCA_020662805.1 of Glaucomys volans. NCBI lineage: Eukaryota > Metazoa > Chordata > Mammalia > Rodentia > Sciuridae > Glaucomys > Glaucomys volans. The sequence goes on from JAJEJO010052995.1 coordinate 55,334, forward strand.
GGATCCGCTAGGCCCTGTCTTTGGAGTACTGGGCAGACTGTGTCTAGATTGAGCCAATGCTGGGCAGATGACTCCACCCTAGTAATTTACTTTGAAAGATATTCCAAGGGGGAGGCCATCAGAAGGGTTCCACTGTCCTAGAGTTCCAGGGGATGAGACAGGATAGAGGTGCTTTGGGCATAGCAGAGCTGGGCACCAGCTCTCAGGGGAACCATCTCCTGCCTCCCACCATCAGGCGCCTGATGCAGGAAGGAGCCATCTGGGATCAGCCTCTTCTGAAGGGACAGTTCCACAGAAGGGCATTAGCAGCGGATGCGGCATCCACAAAGTGTGCCACACTCGATAAGTATCACAACCTGTTCCATATTTATTATGGGCAACAATTTGACTAACGGAGAATTTAGATTAATAACATTCAGGCCAGAGAAGTAATTTCCTCTGAGAAAGCGATTTACATGCACTCTGCCAGAAAGAGCCGTCACTGCTCTCTTGTCGTGTCAACTCAAATAATGAAGTTGAAAATAACATGGAAGGTTAATAGGTCCAACTTATCTCCTCAGAACTGAAAAGGAAGATTTACAGTGTGGAGGCTGTTTTGCATATTTCCAGTGGGAATTGAAAGGGTTTTTTTTTTCCCCAAACAAGATTTATGAGAACCCGTGGTTCAAGGTATCTGCTCTGTTATTGCTCCTAAGTGAGGCAGTAAACCTCTTCATTTGGGTGGATGCTCTTGGCCTTCCCAAGAGCCATCTTTCCCCAGGTCACCGGCTGGGGGCTGTCGTTGCTGCTGAAGTTCTTGCTTGCTGTGAAAGGAGAGTCAACAGCTTTTAATTCACATCATTTGTTTGTTAACCACTAGAGAGTTTTAAACATCTCCACCACCCAGGGCTTTTCAAAACATTTTTTGATTTATTTTGTCCTCATTTACTGCCCTTAGAACTTGGTGGGTTGCTCCTAGATCTGGTGAATGTAGGGCAGTGGAGCTGGGTCAGAGCAAGGGAGTGCTGGAGTGAGTGGCCATGTACCTGGGTACCCATAGGACACAGGCAAGGGGAGGGCACTAGAGGCTGGTGCTGCCTACGGTCTGCCTGCAGCAAGCTTTCCCGGAAGTCCCACCCAGTCACTTCTGCTAACGTCCCATTGGCCAGCTCTGTCTGCAGAGAGTCTGGGACTGGGTGGTTGATCTGTTACTCAGCACTTTTCCTGCCCATGATTTAACTGGATTATGTTATTTAGAAAGAAGGGGAGAACAGATATTGGTGGGCCACTAGCAGTCTTTAGCACAAATGCTTAGTTCATTTATTTTCAATCTTTCTTGTTTTGTGTTGAATGCAAACTGTAAAATTCCCTTCAAATACTGCTTTGGGGCTGTGGACAGAGCTCAGTGGTAGAGTGTCTGCATGTATGTGCAAACTCTCCTTGGGTTTGATCCCCAGTACTGGGGGAGGGAGGAAGGACAACAACAACAAAAACCCAGACACCTAAGATAAATACTGCCTTGGCTGTGTCCCACAATTTGTTCCTGCTTCCCCCCAACATTGTATTAAAAAATTTCAAACATAAAGGTTAAAAAAAAATCATACAGTTGCACAGATCTCCATCACTTTGTAACAGTTTGCTGTATTTGCTTTATCATATATCAGATCCATTTCAGTTTTTGATGCATTTCATAGTTGCAGATAACAACTTACTACATTTCTCCTAAATGTTTCCCTGTGCATATTATGAATTGTTTATTTATTTTTGTGGAAGATTTATGTAGAGTGAAATGCACAATCCTAAGTGTGCTGCATGACAAAGACATGACCCATGCTCCTGTTAGGACACCACACTTCCACCACCCCAAGCTTCCGTCTTGCCTCTTCCCTGAAAGTACAAGAAAGAATACAAAAAGAAAAAGAAAATGGAGGCAGACCTCATGGACGAGCAATGCTTTATTCAGCAATGGAGGGACACATCTTCTGGGGGAAAATGGTGGCCAGCCATCACAGGGGTCTGGGTTTTACAGGGCCTTAGCAAAGCCAGTTCATGGGAGGAGTTATTACTTTTGGCGGATCTTTTGGTGGACAGGGCCAGGTCATGGGAGGAGGTTTGGTGGCCAGGTTAATTTAGGGCAGGGCAGGAAGGCAGGTAGGGAAACAGTAAGGGAAGTTCCCTCCCTGGTCCATATTCTTTGTTCCCTGGCAGCACTCCATTCCTTTGGGCAGATAACATTGATTATTTTCACCGGAGGTTTTTTCCCCTGCTCTTGAACCTAATCTAAATGATTTCATATAATTATTCTCTTTTAGGGAACGCGTCCTTTGCTCTGTATGTTTTTGAGATTCATCTGTGTCGTTCCTGCTTGCAATGTGTGGCATTCCATGGTATGAGTGTACCGTAGCTTGTTTACCCATCCATTCATGGACATCTGGTGTGTTTCCAGTTTGGGGCTGTTATGAGTGAAGCTGCCGTGACTGTTTTGTATGTGTCTCTTTAGGGGATGTGTGTTGTTATTTCTTTCGGGTAAATGCCTCAGAGAGACTTGCAGTTCTATGTTTTCTTTCCTTTAAAAGAAGCTGCCAGACTTCCCCGACCCAAAGTGAATATACCCAAGTCTACCAGCAGTGCATGGGGGTCCCAGTTGCTCTCTGTACTGCCCAATCTTCAGTACTGTCACTTACATTTGGGCCATCAAGCATGTGTGATGCATCTCAGTCTGGTGTCAACACACGCAGAATATATATATATATATATATGTATATATATATATATTTTTTTTTTTTTGGTGGGGGGGACCAGGGATTGAACTCAGGGGCACTGGGCCACTGAGCCACATCCCCAGTCCTATTTTGTATTTATTTAGAGATAGGTTCTCACTGAGTTGCTTAGGGCCTTGCTAAGTTGTTGAAGCTGGCTTTGAACTCACGATCCTCCTGCCTCAGCCTCCCAAGTCGCTGGGATTACAGGCCACTGCACCTGGCTCTCATAATATTTTTTGTGTGCTTATTAGCCTTTCATATGTCTCCCTTCATCTTTTGCCCATGAAACATTTTGGATTTTCTTTTGGTTATTGACTTATAAGAGTACTTTACATAATACAGGTAGAAGTTCTTTGTTAGCTGTATGTTTCACAAATATTTTCTCCTAGCATGCAGTCTACTTATTCATTTTTATGATGGTGTCTTTTCCTAGAAGAAGTTTTTAATTTTGCTGAAGTTTAATTTGTCCCTTCTTTCCTACTATGATTCTTGCTTCCCAGGTCCTCCTTCAGAAGTCCCTGTTTACCTCCTTTCTATGAAGATATTCTCCCATGTTTTCTTCTGGAAGCTTTGTAGTTCTGGCTCTTACATACAGGGCATGCTCTATCATGAGGTAACTTTCAGTGTATGGTGTAAGGTAGGAAACAGCACCGTTATCTACTGCAGTCTAGTTGTCCAGTGCTATTTGCTGAAAAGCCCTTCCTTCTCCCTTTCATTGCTTTGGAATCTTTGTCTGAGATTAACTGAACACATGGGTGGTTATATTCTGGGCTCTGTTCTTTTCCAGTAATTTATTAGTTTAGCCTTACACTAGTACCTCACTGTCTTGACTACGGTGGCTTTATAATAAATCTTGAAGTGAGCTCTCCAGCTTTGTTCTTTTTCAAAAGGGATTTGGCTATTCTCCCTCCTTTGCATTTCCAAATACATTGTAGAATCAGCTTGTCAATTTCTATAAAAAACCTTGCGAGTATTTTCACTGGCCTGGTGTTAAAATCTAGATTATTTGAAGAGAATTGTTATCTTTAAAATATTGAGTGTTCCAGTCCTCAGAGATGGTTTATTTCTCCATTTATTTCAGTCTTCTTTAAATAATTTCCCCCAGCTATAGATTTTAGTTTTGTTAAATTTGTTCCTAGCCATTTTAAATTTTGGATACTATGTTTAAAGTCACCAATTATGATAATGAATTTGTCTACTTCTCTATTGCTGTCAATTTTTGCCTCTTGCCTTTTGAAAGTTTGTTGTTAGGCACTTTTACATTTATGCTTATAATGTCTCATTGATTAATTGCCCTACTTATGTTTATGAAATGTCTCTATTTCTGGTAATGATCTTTGTTTTTGAAGTTAATTTTATAGCCACTCTAGCCTTCTTAGCTATGGTTTATAGGGTATCTCTTGTTTCATGTTTTACTTTATCTGTCCTTACATTTAAAATGTGTTTCTTGTAGACAGCATATAGTTGGGTCTTGCTTTTTCATTCATTCCAACAATCTCTGCTTTTTAAATTAAAGTGTTTAGTCAATTTACATGTAATGTAATTATTGAAGTGGTTGGATTTAGGTCTACCATGTTGACATATGCTTTCTGTTTGTCTCTGTTTTTTATTGATTTTGGGGTTAATTGAATATTTTGGAATGAATTTCATTTTAACTTCTCTTCTGGCTTTTTAGCAGTGTCTCTTTGCATGTTTTGCATTTTGTGGTGGTTGCACAAGGGAATATAATATATGTTCTTAATTTTTTGCAGTCTGATTATAATTAATACTTGTAGCACTTCATGTTAATTATTAGAATCTTGCTAGGCACCATGGCACATACCTGTAATCCCAGTGGCTTGGGAGGCTGAGGCAGGAAGATCACAAGTTCACAGCCAGACTCAGCAACTTAGTGAGACCCTGCCTCAAAATAAAAAATAAAAAGGGCTGGGGATGTGGCTCAGTTGTTAAGGGCCCCTGGATTCAATCCCTGGTACCAACAAAAAAAAAAAAAAGAAAGAAAAAAAAAGGAATCTTATAACTGTATTGTATATTTCCACTCTTTCTTGCTATAGTTGTTATGTGTATTACATCTATATTTGCTCTAAACCCATAGTGCATTTCTCTTTTTATTGCTTTAAATAATCACATATACTTTATGAAAGTAAGAGAGAAAAATGATGTTATAGAACACATTTAAGTGGATCAATTCTAATTTGTAACTTTTTTTCAGTGGGAATAATTACTTTTTAACTTTCTTTCATAGGAAGATTTGCTGGTATTGAAGTTCTTATATTTTATTTTTATAAATATGTATTTTATTTTATTTTGACTTTATTATTGGTGAATATTTTCATTGGATGTAGAATTCTGGATGGTCACATTTTGAAAAATAATATCCTCTCTTCTGTCTTCTTGCTTTTGATAAGAAATTATTTAACATTTATTTAGGTGTTCCCCTTAATGTTATGGGTTGTATGTCTCTGGCTGCTTTCAGGATTTTTCTTTTACCTTTGCTGTTATCCACTTTGACAATGATAAGCCTAGGTATTTTTATTTTGTTTAGAGTTTGCTGAACTCCCTGAATTGGATTTATTTATTTATTTATTTATTTATTTATTTATTTATTTATTTATTTATTTTTGAGATGGAGTCTTGCTGTGTGTTGCCCAGGCTGGTTTTGAACTTGTGGACTTAAGAGATTCTCTTGCCTTAGTCTCCCTGGGACTACAGGTTTAAGCCATCATGCCCTGCTCAAATCCAAAAATCTGTTTTTCAACAAATTTGGTAGCATTTTGACCATATTTCTTCAAATACTTTTTCTGCCCTATTCTTATTTTCTTCTTCTGGGACTTTAATTATATGGATATTTGACCTCATGTTATTATTTTTATTATTAGTTTTTATACAAATCACTAAGGTTTTGTTCACTTTTTTCAAACATTTATGTTTTTAACATGGGTTAGGATTTACAGTCCCAACACTATTGACATTTTGGGCTAGATCATTCTCAGTGTATGTGTGTGTGTGTGCACGCACACGTGCGCATGCTTGTGCATATGTGGTTCCTATGCATTTTAGGGTGCTTAGCAACATCTTTCTCTCTCTCACTGGATGCCAGTAGCATAGCCCCTCAGTTCTGACCACCAACAATATCTCCAGACATTTCCAAATGTCCCTCAGGTGACCAAATCACCTCCAGTCCAGAATAACAGATAAATCAACAGAAATTATCCAGTCAGGTTCACCACCTCTTTCTCCATCATTTCCAATTCAGTGAATTTATTACAGATTTTATTTTTTAGTTGTAGAATTTTCATTTGGTTCTTTTTTATAGTCTCTACCTGTCTTCTGAGATGACCTATTAATTCATTACAAGCATCTTTTTCTTTATATACTTGAGCATAAATATTATAGATCCTTTAAAATCTTCTAATTCCAACATTGTTTCAAAAGGAAGTCATTATTATTCAGGTACTGCGAGACCAATGCCGGATAATTGCTATCGAAAAGAGAGTTTGTTACAGTTTCCAAAAGGAAGGAGCTCAGCACTCATACTGGGCACGGGGCAGCACCAGGTTGGATGGAAGGCAAGAGGAGCAAGGAAGAAATGTTGGCAAAAGCCTTTCCTGTGGTTTCTGTGCGAAGGCCAGGTAAGGCAGGGCGAGCAGGTACAGCACTGGCTAGTTTGAATCATTTCCATGGGTTCTGGGATGTAGGAGCTGCCCTAACTGCCTGGTGCCAGGCCCTAGGGAGATGAGGGCTGGGGACTAGGGGTGGGGTTTCGGGTGGATTGACTTGCATATGAAAGGGCAAGTTGTTTCCTTTCTCTAGGAATTAGTTACACTGGGTGGGGGCGCCCCTTCTAGTATCAGCAAGGACTCAAGATGTCAAAACACTAGACTCAGCACACACGCTGGACTCCACTCCACTGTTGCCTTTTCTCTACAGTATGGGTGCAGTTCTCTGCTTGCATACTTTGTAATTTGGGATCTGTCCTGACCTTAGGAGTGATATATTGTTGAGACTTGGGATTCTGTTAGGTTATTCTATAAAATAGAAGTTTTGCTTTAGCAGATAGTTAACTTTGCTGAATCCAACTCAACTGTCTGGGCAGCAGCAGGACTCTGTTCAGGTCTGGCATTCATAATTGGGCTGCTCGGGTCTGTTCCGTGCACATAATTTCGGACCAGCCAGAGCTCAGGGCAGTTTACCCTGACTTGGAGGTCTCTCCTCTGGCACTTTCCTCTTTGGGATGTCCTCCTTCATTTTCCAGGGGCAGTGGTCACCTAAACTTTTTTCTGATTCTACAAGCAGGACTTCAGCTTTCTGAGTATTAGCTGCTTCAGTGCACATCCTGACCTGCCTCAGGCCAAACGCCATTCAAAAAACTCGAGATCCTCAGAAAGTCACCTGGGCCCATCACCTTCTTCTTGGTGTCCAAATCCCACCAGTTTTGGCCTGCTTTTCTTCTCTCCCTGGCGTCTTCTGATTTAAAAATATTTTGAACGTTGGAGGGTTGGTTCAATGTGAGCTACTCCTCCATTATTGGAATGGAATTCTGTGTGTCTCATATATTTTGACACAATGATTTTCCTCATTTCCTCACAATGATCATTCCTCAGCAACCCTTTGGAATTGTTTCCAGGACTCCAAGGATATCAAAATCCATGGGTGCTCAAGTCCCTTATGTGAAATGGCATAGGATTTGCATAGAACCTACACAATCTTCTCGTAGACTTTCAATCATCTCCAGAGTACTTACTCGTCTACTGTGGTGTAACTCTCATGGAAATAGTTGTTATACTGTACTGTTCAGGGGACGATGGCGAGAAGAAGTCTGCGCATACTCAGGGCTTTTTTTTTTTTCCTGAATATCTTCTATCTGTGGTTGGTTGAATCTATAGATGCAGAACCAGTGGATATGAAGATCTGACTCTCTTTTTAAATTTCCCTTATGATTTTCCCTTTTACAAGGATCAATGCATGTTTTTTAGTTCCCAGATATATTAGATTTGTAAGCAAGCTATCCTTTTGTTAATAATTTTAGGTTTTATTGTGTTACCATCTTGAACATGGTTTGTAGGATGTTGATTCATTAGTATTTACTGAAACTTGCCTTATGGCCTAGCTCAGGTTTGCTTTTTGTGAATGTTCTACATATGCTAAGAAAACAGTATTTTCTGTTGGGTAAATTTTCCATATATTTATTAGTTCAAACTTAATAAATCTATCTTTGTTCTTGAGTTTTTTGGTGCATGTGTCATCAATTTCTGAGAAGGTTTGTTAGTGTCTCCAGCCAGACCGCTTGACTTATCTGTTTCTTGTTGTTGTCTGGCCAGTAGTTACTCTGCATTTTTCTGGACCAGATTCTTACATGCGTATCTTTTCACGATGATGCGTCTGCTTGAGTCCCTGTTCCTTTCAGAAGCATCCACTCCCCCTCCACCTGTCTTGTGCATCTGTTGGCATGCTGTACGCACTTTCAACTGAGGTCCTTGCATCTTCCTTCAATTTGGGAAGTTCTTGGTGATCATCTGTCCCTTCCATTCCTGCCTCTGTCCTCCTATCATGTGGAGGGTGATGTTTCTTCTTCTGTTTCCAAATTTCCTTCTACTTACTTATTTCAAAAATATTTTTAATGTCTATATCTTTTCTTGATGCTTTCTGGGTAAGCCTGTTGTGATATTTCAGCCTCCTAAACAATTCTTTGGCTATCTATCAAGTGCTTTCTTTTAGGAATAAAGTATGGTAAGTGTGCACCTCTGGCAGCCTCCAGCCTCCTAGTCCAGAGGGAGCCCCAGAGCGCTGCATGCTCTTGGCAGGTGCCTCACCTGTCCTGTTTCTGGCAGCCCTAAGCCACTGCCATCGGCCTTTATCTTGTGAGCATCAATCACTGTGAGAAGCCCTGACTTCCAGGACCCTCTGGGAGGCCTGTCCTCCCCCTGCTGTTTAGAATCACTCCCACCCTCTGCCTTCTCTGCAGCGCCCAGCTCCCGCTGTGCACCTGCATTTTATTTTCAGACTCTCCCACAGACCGGGAGGGTCATGGAACAGCGTTCTTCAGCTGTCTTGCCCTCTGTCACCTCCCTGCCACCAACACATAGGCACCTAACACATAGCAGATGCTCTGTAAGCATTGGTAAGTGAATCCATGATCGTACCATAGTTTTATTTATTTCACCTAAAAATTTTTAAATAAAGTTCTTTTTATTGGATATCTATATACCAGAAACACTGTCAGGGGCTTCCATTCAGAGCATCATTCAAACCTTCACTTATTCATCATTTCTATATTTTTGTACTGATAAAATATATATAGCAGAAAATTTACCATTTTAAACCTTTTTTCAGGGGACAGTTCAGTGGCATTAAGTTTGTTCCTCTCATTGTGCACACCGTCATTCATCTGCAGAACTTTTTCATCTTCCCAAACTGGAACTCTGTCCCCATTAAACAGTGCTATTATTTTCTTCATGCCCGTGTTTGGTCTTTGTTCTTCTTCACAACTGCCTGGCCCTACTTCGTCATTCCCAGTATCTTCCCCTCTTTGAGGATGTTTGTTTGTTTGTTTTGAACTTGGCTCTGTTCTGTGTGTTGATTCTGTTTCCCACCTAGACAGAGTTGTTCCTCTCCTCCGCTGCCTTCCTGTTTTCCCACGGGCTGCAGCTCTGGGTGGTCACGTGCCCCTGGAGGAGTGGGAGTGCCCAGACCCACTCAGGCTCTTTCTGGTGAGTTTTAGGGCATGGGAGAGGTTTGTGCCCCTAAAAGTAGAGAAAGTTGGGGGTCAGAACTGTGTTTGGTCATTCCCTGATTTCAGGTCCCACCCCAGTATCCTGGCCTAAACAGCATAAGGGCAGATAGTAGTGGCCCAGGGCTGTGTGATGCAGAGGGGCACGTGGGGCCCTGCCAGGAGCATGTGGAGCTCTGGACTCACACGAGGGGCTGAGCCTGGCAGCCCCTTTTCTAAGAGCTGGCAGCCTTGATTGCAGAGCCTGCCCACTTGGGTGGAGGAAGAGGTTGGGTCTTGGGGGCCACCCTGCTGTCTCTGATGTCAGATTCCCACTTCAGCACAACCTCGGTGCCACAGGGGTACTGGCTGAGGGGTTGGTGCTTTTGCCTCTCCTGTCCTTGCTCCAGGGACAGGATGAGAAATGGACGGTCAGGGCAAGCAGGCGTAGAGACCTGGGCCCCTGGAACATTCCTGGCGGCTGCTCACCCGAGAGTCTCCTCTTCCACTTCCCAGTTCCACAAAGCCTTCATGGGGACCAATCATCTTTCTCTTCCCTAGCACTTCTCACAGTTTCTCCCCATCAGTCCTCCTTGTCTGGGGCACCCCGCATGTGGAGAACCATGCCCCTGGCCAGCTCATTGTCCTGTGAGCTACCTTTGCCTTTCAAAGCTGTTCTGTTCTAAAGCCAGGGCAGGGGAGTGGGTTCTACAAGGCTGTGCTTGGGGTGGAAAGTTGCAGAGGAGGGTGAGGGTGGCATGGGAGGGACCTGGAGAGCAGCTACTGGAATAGTTTGGAAGTCTCCCAAGTCCTGTGGAGCAGGGCTGCTATGGAGTCACAGTGCTGACCGAGCAGAGGGCACCAGCAGCCTGGGATCCTTTCCTGGGGCCTCAGCCCATAAAGCCTGAGGTTCTGGGCCACACAGCTTCTCTAGGCTCTGACTACAAGCGTTTGGGGCCATTATTCCATGCATTTACATTCAAAGTCATTTCCCCACGTTCCCACCCCTCCTACCGCCCAGGTCCCACCGCCTTTCTCCTCCTCAGCGTCTGGCAAGCCCTCAAGCTCAGCCTGCATTTTCAAATGGAGTGGTTGTTTCAGAAAGAGACACTGTGGGAAGCCATAGGAGTGTTTTATAGAACAGTGTCTTTGACCAGAAAGGGACTTTAGAGGTGACAGAGCCTGTTGAAATTGGATCACCTTATATTTGACTCAGTAATTACTACCCAGTAAGCCCAGGCCCCCGTGCCGAGAGGAAACACTCGCACCTTCTTTAGTTGGATGCTTCACATCCACAGTTTCACCACATTTCTGATTTCTTTGAGTTTCAAGGACCTGAATGCTGGAGTCACAGTGTTGGGAGGATCAGGTGGTAGGTTCTTGTCTACTTCCCGCCTCTTCGTAATCGCTGACCCCTTAATTCCATCTGGCTTGCTGCCACCTCCCAGCTCCCTGGAGGACCCTTCAGTGTGCGCCTGTCTGGGGCGTGGCTGGTGGTGTTGGGGGTCCTGGACCCTCTTTGACTCTGGCCTGTGCTTGGGCCTGTTCGGAGCTGGAGCCCTCACCCCCACGGTGGCCTGCCACTGAGTGCCACACACGTTTAGGAGGGTCTCGTTCCTGCTGAGCTTCAGTCATTGCCGCAGGGTATATAGGTCGATCCTACCGCTGTCCTCTGGAACCACAGGGAATCTGTCTGTGGTCTTGTCCATGAAAGGGATTTGAACACTGAAGACACTGTCATCGGTGCCCCAGGATGCCTCCCGCAGGCAGACGTCCCTGGTTCCTTGGCATCTTTTTCATAGGATGTTCTTCACTGCCCTAGTCAACCTTGTGGTGAGCTTTGGTTTTCAACATTGTTTTTAAATGTAGTAGCCAGAGCTAACCACTAAAGCACACATATGGCTTCTGACCTGGGCAGAGAGTAATGATATCACCACCTTCCTTTTTCATGACCTTATCCTTGATTAATGCAACCAATGCTTTTTGAGTTTGTGTTCAACTGAAACCCTTTTTAAAATGGACTCTGTCCCTTTCCCTATATTCTAACCAGATGTTTTGAACCTGGGGCAGATGCTTGTACTCCCCTTTGGCAAGGCAGGATACAGAAAGGACAATGGAGTAGGGGTCAGGAGACCCACCAACACATGGACTGGTGATGATAATGAAACAAAATAGCCCAGAGAGAAAGTGCTTTGAAAACCATAAAGAAGTTGAAGGTTGCCTGTTCTTGCTGCATAGCGGGTTCGTTCTGTCATAAGCCCTGGGGTCTGTTTCAATTGTGTCTTAGTCCACAGAATATCGGCATCCTTCTCAGTGTGGCTGTGTATGGATTTCATAAGAGTGCTTTCTATGATTTTATTCAAGCTATTGGTTCAAAAGTCCCATGATAGGACTGAGGGCAGGTACATCTGGGATGCCTGGGAATTATTAACTCCATGCTTTGTGAGTTGAGTTATTCAACCAATAACGAGCATCCCTGGCTATCCCTATGTGGCTTCGTCTAATCTACAAGGACAACACTGGGGACTCTGGTGGGCAACCCCACTGAAACCCAGAGGCCCTGTGCTCCCTGCGTGCAGGATCTAGCAGGGAAGGTGGAGTGATGCTTTGCCAGGGCCACCTTCGAGGCTGCACAGGATCTTGTAGGCTTCTTTCTAAGTGCTCCCCAAACCCAGCGTTTCCCTCCAGGACCCAACATACAGTCCCAGCAGCTCCATGCAGCACACTTGGAGACCACGGCAGGCTGCTGGTGATCATCTCTCTGCTTCGGCACTATTGGCATCCAGTCTGGATACTTCTTAGGTGTCAGAACTGTCCATGCCCTGTGGCTGAATCCCTGGCCTCTACCCAGGATGCCAGGAGCACTCCTGCCCAGTCGTGGCAGTGTGTCCAGACGCTGCCAGTGCCCCAGGTTGGGAAACACTAGTCACACTAATGGAGAGGGGTCGAAAATATCCACAGCAGTGACACCCCTCCCTGTCACAGTTTCTGGCTGTGGCTTCAAGGTAACATAAATTTGTTATCCTGATTGTGTTTTGCAAAGTTCATTATTAAAATGAGCTCGTATGCTTTAGTTGTGCTCTGCCAACACAAAGTGGCCTAGAAGCATGGCTGCTGACGGGGAGTTTCCACACTTAGATTAATCCCTGGGGCATAGATAACTGGTTAATTTGATGGTCTATGTAAGAACAACTAGAATTAGATTGACTACCTGGGGAGACATTGATGGAATCCCAGATCATGTATCAGTCTGTTTTTGTCACTATCATGAAATATCCCAGGCGGGGTACTTTTTTTTAAAAAAGTGGTTTATTTAGCTTCTAGTCTTGAGGATTGAAGGGCATGGTGCCAGCACCAGCTCAGCTCTGAGCACCCCCGACCATGCCACCACCTATGCTATACTACCAGGCTCTGGCACAGGGCAGGTGAAACCCAATGGTGGGAACACTTGCAAGTATGAGACAGTGCCTCTCCAGTCGGGAAGCCAGAGCCTGGCTCTCCTGTCACAGCCTCTGCTGAGTACTGACTCAGGGTCCCATGAAGACCACCCTGAGGACTGCTGTTGTCTCTTGTGAGAGCCGCCCCCAGTGGGACCTAACAACTTCCCATGGGCCCGCCCTTAAAAGATCCTGCCACCTCTCAACATCTCCACACTGGGGACCAAACTTCCCACACATGTGCCCCAGTCACAGCATTTACAGGTCGATAGCAAAGGAGTGTCTGGATTTTATTACTGTGCCTGGGACAGTGATATGGAACGGAGGTGGGTGGGGGAGACCTCGAAGCTTCTTTGGCAATCACTTATGCAGGTGGGTGTGTGATCGAGGAAGGCCTCAGAGGTGCTTTTTCAGAAGTTACTGTTTTCCGTTAGGAAGAGTAATGATTTTTATATGCAGCAAGAATAAAGCCATGCTGTCATAGCTTGAGGATGAGAGTAACAGGAAACCTCCAACTTTCCGAAAGTGTCAGTTAGTGCTCTGGGAGGTCACAGAAGTTGAGAGGAGCATCCAAGCCCATCATCATGTGTCAAGCAAGGCTTTACTCATCATTGTTATTTTTATTTTGAAAATTAACTCTCTGAAGGGGCCAGGCTGTGCTGTGCCTCCCAAGGGTATAATTCTACTTTAAAATGTAAGCTGTTTTGAGATGATTTGAGCACAAGAATGCATCCAGTTACAGAAAATGATTTCCCTTGCTTTCCTTGAAATAAAAAATTGCCCAGCATGCTTAGGGAATGGGAGTTATTGTGGACACTGCATTATTTTCTAGATGGATCACCTTATAAATAAAAGTTCCATCATCCAGTTAATGGTGAAGAGTTGCCTGTTTGAAGAGAGGGCAGTGGCCAAGGAGCAGAAGCACCACGTCTGGTTTTATTTCCCTTTCAAAATGGGGGTGTGACACCAACCGCAATTGGGCCTCCATGTGAGGCAGCTGGTATCTTAGTGGGAGAGCTGAGGCTGGGAACCTGGTGCTGGGTCAGGAGGGAGAGTCAAGGGCCCTGGACTGGTTTCTGGAATGCCGACAGCTGGGCAATCAGGTGGGCCTTTCCTATTGCTAGAATGTTCTCAGGATCCCTTATAGCCTTCAAAAACATGTGTTCTGCTTTACTTTTTTAACAACCAGCCAGGGTTGGTGGTGCATGCCTGTGATTCCAGCAGCTCAGGAGGCTGAGGCAGAAGAATTACAAATTCACAGCCAGAAACTTAGAGAGAGCCTGTCTCAAAATAAGAAATAAAAAGGGCTGGGGATGTGGCTCACTGGTTAGGTACCCCTGGGTTCACTCTCTGATACCAAAAAATAAATAAATAAAACTCTAAGTCTGTTTATTGTGAAATACAACTTCTATGCAAAAGAAGCCTACCAAGTGAAAATATGCAGATCAGAGGATGAAAGTGAGAGCCATTGATTCAAGAGTGTGACAAGCTGGCTCTCAGGAGCCTCCCTGAGTCCCCCGCCTCCTTCTCAAAGACAAGCACTTCCTGACTTCTAACACTGTGTTTGGCTTTGCCTGGCTTTTTCTATATGTATTTTTTAGATTGAAAAGTTTGAAACCTGTGGAGGTGTTGCAAGAGTAATACAACGAGCACCTGGCCACCCCTCACCTGGATAGACCAGTTGTAGACACTTGGCCACATCCTCTTTATCTCACTGAGCAGTCCTTAGAGCCAACCTTGCATTTGGCTTTGGGTCATCCAGTTACACTCAGGCCCATTTTCCAGACAAGTGCTCCATTTGCTAAGACCTGACCAACTCCGAGTGCCCATTTGAAGTCTCCTGGCAAAATAGAGGGCCGATCCCTTTCGGACCTCCCAGGAGTCCAGATGGTTATTTGGGGAAATGACCCATCACTGCATCAGTGAGTTGATTTCTCCCTCCTGCCTTCTTGTTTCCTTTCCTCCTTTCTTTTCCCTTTCAACAAATACTTTCTGAACATGGGGCCTCCGTGCCAGGTGTGAGGGTTCCCCGAGGGGAAGATGGCTTGCCTTGGCCTTCATGGTCTAATCTGCTGGTATGAGGGGAAGCCCACTTCATGCCCAGATGACTAGGGGAAGTGGCACAAGGGGGCTATGAAGGCAGGCTGCTGGCCAGCCTGGGAGGGCACAGAGGTGTCCTACAGGCAGGGACCCCAGTGGAGGAGGACAAGAGGAGATGAAGGAGGTCTCAGTTAGAGCTGCTCCTGTGTCCGCAGTCTCGTAAGCCCATATAGGAGGCAGGTCAGGTTCTCACGGGCTCGCGGGCACTGCAGGACCCAAGAGCCAGACCAGGGTCTGGGTGGTGGGCTTCTCGGGGGTGCAGGTGCCTTCCTGGCGCTGGCTGTCTGCGGGACAGGGGACAAGGCAGGGGATTTTGGTGGAGGAATAACAGAGTACGGGAGGCCAGGTGAGTTTGAAGAGCGGGGCCAGCAGCTGAGCCCTGAGCAGTGGGGGGCGGGGGAGGGTTGACACGTGCCACGGTCTGGGCATTGCCAGATGTGGGAAGAGCCGGAAGGGCTTCACCCACTGCCTTAGTGTTCAGGTCTGGCCATTTCCAGATGTGATGCTAGTCCTGCCTGGAGCAGTAGGGGCCCTCTGCTCCTCCAGGGTCTGTCCTTACAGTCCCCATAGTAAGAGCTGTCAGGTGAAGAGATTTTTAAGAAGAGTTTACTTTTTCCCATTACACACTAGTATATGCTTACGATAGAAAACTCCCACGGTGCAGAGAGAAACTTCAACAGTGGTGGTATTTCACTGAATTGTGGCATTCGCCTAGAGATCCAAGCGAATGGAGGGTGGCAGGTTTTTTTCCTTTTATTGTTTATCTGATAGGAAAAAACCCAAACCTGTAGTCTTTTCAGAATTGCCCCGGGGCTCAGGTGTAGAGAATTAGCTTATTAATTAAAAGGAAAGGAAGAGCGCTGAGAAGAGATTCACTGAGGCCTAGGGCCCGGCCAAGTGCACAGGTGAGGCAGGGTCACCTCGGAAATGGCCTCTCCACAAGTCGCCGCTCGGGCCACCTGCTGGCCATAACTGGGTCTGTCCATCTGACCCAGGGTCTGTCCCACCTGGCATGTCTCAGCCTACCTCCCCCAGGCTTTGAGGGCAGGCGTCTCCCTCTCAGCCAGGGGTCTTCCCCCGTCTCCCACGTCCACCTCTGTGCTTTCTCCTTTAACCCCTTTATGCAGTCAGCCTTCTGGATGTATAATTTTTAGTTTTTTCTTTTTCTGGTTGGAAGACTTATTTATTTACTTTGGCTTACATTCTGTTTGCTTCCAGTAGGATTTATGAAAGCCTATGTAAAATGTACTTTCTCAGCAAGGCTGCCAGATAGAAGTAGAAATAAGAACATGATATTAATAACAACAATTAAAACCAACATGGATACGTCAGCCATTGTGTCCAGGGCTTTACGTTTAGCTACAGGTGCCCTGGTGTCAGGGCAGGAGGGAAGGATGGGGGGGCTGCAGGGGTCTCTATTTGGAAGGAAGCAGATCAACCCTGCCACCCAATCCTGCACAGAGCTGGCTGCATCCGGTGTTTGGAAGGACCCCAAGCAGGAGAGGGTCCGTGTTGCCAACCCTGCCTGGGAGCTGGAGGGATTCTGACAACCATCTCTCAGTGACCCCTGGGGCCCAATGGAGGAAGACCAGGGAGACGGGAGGTGGAAGGTGGGATCCTTACTAGGGAACCAGTCCTCGTAAGTTTGCAGAGAAGTCAGGACATCACTCCTGGTACTTCCCTGGCTTGGGCCACCCAGGTTGTTCCGAGTTTCCATGAGAAATAGTTCAGCCTCCTTGAGGTGCTTTGGAGGTCCTAGTGCCTGGGTCTCGGTACCTCCTCCCTCCAGCCCTTTCTTGCTCCTCCCCACTCCCACCTCCCCATCCTTCAAGCACCTGGTGCTTCCCCCAGGTCTGCCACCAAGGGATGGCTGGGCTCTGCCTGCTCTTTGGTGCTCCTCCTTCTGGAAGGGCCCCTCTCTGGAGCCTGGTGGCATCTGCTTCTGCCTCTTACAGAGCTTTCCAACCTGTGGTCCCTGAGCCTTTGCACCTGGGCGCCAGAGAGACCAGGGCTTGTTCCACTTGTTGTGCCCTCACAACCTCGGCAGAGGTTGTGCTCAGTGATTATCAGATGACCTGTCCACACCTGGCCTTTGCAAGGTCTGAGAAACGGCATCCCGCGCTGGCAGGGAGCAGGGCGAGACCTGAACAGGAAGCCATGGAGTCCTACTTCCATCTGTGAGTCTCTTGGAGGTGGCTGCAGGGACCCAGGAAGGCCATGGAGGGTTGGCTGTGTGTTGGTGTCCCGGGCTGTCCTGGGAGGAGAAGGATGTGGAATCTTTGCTTTCTAGCTGGGTCCCTGATGTTCTCAGATGAGGGTCTCATAGAACCACACATGGAAATAGAAGGCAAGAGCTGGTGAGTGTCCCCGAGAGCTCGCAGAACTAAGGGGGCAGAGAAACACTCACTGGGCATGCGTGGCCCTTGATGGGGACAGGGTGTAGTGAGGAGGGCAGATGCATTGCTGGCAGAGAACACGCTAATAAACATCATGGGGCCTGTTGTTGTTGTAATGGATACAATATGGACAAGGCTCTCCCACCTGGGACACCAGGAATGAGCTTGGCTATGTGTGGCCTTCGAGACCTGCCTGTCTCATCCCAAGGTCCCGGAGGAGGGATGGAACTGGATGTGGTCGGGTGGGTGAATGCAGGTGGCTGAGCCTCATGCATCTCCAGTGGGGACCCTTTTGGGGTCAGGGGACAAGTTCTAACCTGGAGTCTAACAGACGATCTCTGGATTAGCAGGGTTTTCACAAGTTCATGACTGTCTTGATTATTCAGATTTGTAAGTCATTGGGACCCCTTACAAGTGGCTGAAAGGAATTGGATTGCTAATAAAAGCAAACTGAAATATTCATCTGAGGTGATTATTTCATATTATCGAGTAAGTACAAAAAGAATGAACCTTCTGCTCACTAGGGAAGAATCCATGACCATCTGAGCTATTCAGTGATGAGATATTCAACTAATTTATGTGCTTTAAGAGACCTCAGGATAAATGCTATGGTCTGGTGGCGGAGAGGAAGGTAAGAGAAATAAACAGACTCTCACCTGCCGGAGGCCCTGGCGCTCTCTGCCCCTCATGGTAGGGCAGTACGGGCAGTCAGGCTGGGGGACATAGGCCTGGAGGGGACACGGAGTGCTCTGGCACCCTTTCCTTCTCTGGGCCCTGTCCCCTTTTCAGCACATTACAGGCTTGACCAGGGACTACTGGGGCTGTTGGCTCTAGTGTGTGGGCTGCAGGGTCCTCCAAGGCTGGGGGACACATACCCTGGCTCTGAGAAGCTGATGGGACTTGAGAGCTGTGCTTGTGAACTGTGCTCCATGATGTGGGGTATCAGCTCGTGCTGTGGCAGCTCCAGGCGGCTTAGGGGATAAGTGCAAGCCATGTCGCACCTGCCCCCAAGGACTGTGGTCCGGATCCTGATTCAGGCTGAGCTCACATACTTGCCTTGTAGCTGACACCAGTGGCCAATAAGCTGGTTTGGGTGGAACCTCTGAGCCACCTTGGACTTCCAAGCCACGGGTCTGGCCTGCTCTTTGCCCAGGGTCCTGGGTCCCAGCAGCCAATGCCAAGTCTGTGGCATATGTCCCTGCTCCTCCTGCTTTCCTCACTCTTGGGCTTTGACCTGGCGCCCACGAGGCCTTTCCTCAGGGAGTTTGTCTCTTGATCATCAGACTCGGGGCTACAAGAACATGCCATGGGAGGTGTGGGAGCTGTCCAGAACCTGGCCAACGGGGACAGCAAAGAGCCAGTTCCTGGGCATTCACTAATTGCTTCCTGCTGCCAGGTGCAGGAACTTGCCAGGTATGCTTCCTTCCTTCCCTTGGACTTGGATTTGCCCCTAGGATATGATCTCAGGTATAACTAAGAACCACTCACTGGCAGGACGCTGCTGCTGCAGGGGCTCGGAAGGGGGATGCCCAGAGAGGGCAGAGGACTCGATTAAAGACTCAGCCAGACTTGGGCCTGGCTCTGCATTCTGTGTCCAGAGCTGAGGCCTTGGGCTCTCACCCCTGCTCTGCCTGAGCTCGGCTGCACTTGGTCAGCAGGGCTCATGGGCTAGGCGGCACTTTGCCAGGAAACTTCGCTGGCCACTCCCAGTTTGGGTCCATCCTGAGGGAGCCAGAGGCCTTTTCTGAAAATGTCCTGCTTGCCTCCCTACTGGCACTAAGCATCGGGAAAGACCTGCATTCAAATCTTGGCCCATTCCTTAGCTGTGCCACTGGGCAGCCTGTTTTGTTCCTGTGAGGTGGAGGCTGGCACTGAGGCGTGGCACAGGCCCTGGCATGGCCCTCGTGCTCCCGCCGCCTCCTCTGCATGTTTCTGAGGAGCGCATTTCTCACAGCTTCTGTTCTCAGCCGCCCACTCCCCTTCCTGTCTATTTCAGAACCCACAGGGTGCAGCCAGGAATGGCAAAAGCTCCGCCTGGCTCCCCGACCTGGTCAGTGGCCACACATGCAGCACTGGGCTCCGTGTGTGAACGCCTGGGCCGGGCGCATGTGCCTGTGGTGTCTGCGCCTGGCTGTTGGGGAGCCTTCTGCCCCCAACACCCAACAGCTGTGTTCGGGCACCCGCTGCTTCCGCCCTCAGGGGGCAGGTGGCTCTTCCCTGCCTCCTGTCTGGGCATGGACACCTCGGGAGGAGCCGCTACAAGCCAGCTGGTCTTTTTCCCATTGTGCTTGAGTGGGTGGGGTGTCACTTCAGTTTGAATTGTGTCACTTGCTGCCCAGAGCTCTCCAGAAGCTTCCCGCTGGCTCTAGCGTGGCTTGTAGACCCCTGCTATCTTGTAGTGCCAGCTCCCCTTCCCTGCTATCTCTCCTTTGAAGGTACAGGGACTCCACCTTGACCTCCCCTCCATGCTTAGAACACAGGTCAGTCCCTGCCACCATGCAGCCTCAGTGGCCATTGCTTCCGGAGACCACCCCTCCCATTCCCTCTGCTCCCTTGTCTGCTTCCTGCCTGATGTTTCCCTGGTTTAATTGTTTTATTATTTGTTCCTTTCTGTCTTGCTCCACCTCCCCACCAGAGTACAGCTCTATGAGGCAAGAGACCCCCTGCACCATCACTGGCAGGTCCCCGACCCTGGGCTCAGAGCCTGGCAGGTGGAGCTGCTTGTGGGTACCCTGTGAGCATGACCTCGCCATTTCCCATGGTCACACCCTCTCCAGATCTGGATTGGGAAACACCCCATCTCCAAGGGCCACCTCTCGTCTCTCCAGCGTTTCTCCAAGACCCCAACCCCCAGGGACCACAAACCACAGGTGCCTCTGCCCAGCCCTCCAGGCTCTCTGGCCTCTTCATGTCTTCACACTCTCCTGGTGAATCCAACCCTGTTTAACTGGGTCCTCCCTTTGGTCCTCGCCAGGACTGTTCTCAGGTGCAGCCAGAGCCCACCCAGGTGTGCCTATGCTCCAGTTCAGGTCCCGCCTCCTGTGACGCTGCCCAGCTGACCCAGGGACCCCGTCCCCTTCTCCTCCCACTGGCCCAGGCCACTCTTGCACAGCTTGCCCCCTCCTGCCCCCTCCCTTGCTCTAACTCCCCCCTCCCCGCCCCCGTTAATGACCTCACCCTGCCAAATCTGCTGCTCCTGGTCATGGCCTCTGGCCTCCCGCCTTCCCGGGCAGCTGTCTTCCTCCCAGCGGATGTTCCTGCCAGCAGGCAACCCAGGCCACAATTTCCCCATCTTGACAAGACTCCTCTTGAGAGCCCACTGCCACCCGCTGTGGCCACCTTTCTCTCCTTGAGCTGTGGGCCTCTTTGAAGGGCGGTCAGTACCCCAGAGCTCCTGCCATCTCCTTTCCCCTCAGGAACTCTTCACATACTCACCCCAGCATGCCAGCCACAAAGCCTGCTCTGCCCAAGGCCTCGGGAGTGTGGCCAGTGCCCAGCCAGGGAGTCCTTCTTACCCCGCGACTTCCCACCAGCAGCCTTGCCACGTGGGTCTCTCCTTGCGTGAGATTCCTCCTGCTGCCCGGCTGCCCCATCTCTCTGCTCTGCCTCCTCTCTGCTCTGCGCGGTGCCTTCTCCTCCTATTCCCTTCTTAGTGGCTCCTCCGCACTGTCTAGGGCTCTGGGGCTCTGCCCTGTTCTGTCCCTGCTCGCACTTGGGCCTCATCTCTGATTGGAACTCCCTGTGGGTGTGGTGGCCTGGCTTCTTCCAAACTCCAAGGTACCCACTTCCCTGGACCTCTGCTTTCCTCATAGGCCCAGAACATGAGCGCTGGTCACTCTCCCCAGATCAGGTCTTCCACCTGTCTGCTCCTTCTCAGCTCATGCCAACCTCATTCGAGGGTCTCAGGTCAAAAGCCAGGGGTCAACTTTTTAAAACTTTATTCTTTATATTTTTTTTATGTCCAGGGAATTGAACCCAGGGGTGCTCTACCTCTGAGCTACATCCCCAGTCCTTTTATTTTTTTATTTTGATACAGGGTCTCACTAAGTTGCTGAGGCTGGCCTTGGACTTGTAATCCTCCTGCCTCGGCCTCCTGAGTTGTTGGGATTACAGGCCATCATCACCAGGGCTGGGGTCCACTTTGATTGCCCTGCCCAGTGTCGCCACTCATCCAATCCAACAAGGAGACTGCTGGTTCTGCTCCCAAGGGCACCTGTGTCTCACCTCCCTGGTGTGGCCTCCAGGTGCCTGTGGCTCTTGCTGGGGCAGTTGCAATGCCCTCCTGCCTGGTGTCCAGTCTCGGCCCAGTAGCCAGAGCCTCCCTCTGAGATGAAGGTCGGACAGGTGGCTATGCTGCTCAGCACCCCCAGGGCTCCCATCTCATTAGGTGAGGGTACAGTCCTTGCCAGGCCACCAGGCCGCTCCCCACCTTGGCCCTCTTGGCTCTGTCCCACCAGCCCCACTCTGCCCCCTCCCACACTGGCTGTTCCTCTTGGGGATGATCTCCCTGCCTCTGGCGTCGCCAGCTCCCACTTGCTTAGGTGCTTACACGAGCCCTTGTTCCCTCATCTGTAACATAAGGAAATGTTGCCCCAGGGTCCTGGAGACGAAGCAGGGAAGGCTGGCGGACCATGCTCTGGAGAGGTTGGCCATGACCTCTGCCCTCCACCCCCTGCCCAGGTGGCTCCTCTCTTGTGGCACTGCCTCCAGTTCTAGCCACTCCTCTAGGACCGTCCTGCGGCCCCTGCGCCTGGTCCCCTGGGCGCTCGGTGCTGTCAGTCAGCATGTGCTGTTGATGTGCCCACTTTGATGGGAAGCATCCTAGCTCAGGGCAGTTGTCTGTGTCACCGTGACCTGGGACACGCGTGCCAAGTGCCTGATAGGGACGCCCATGGGACTTGGGTGGTTCCTGGAGATGCAGTTTTGAGGTGTGACTGAAATGCAGCCTTGAATGAGGTCTTTTAAAAATTGCAGCCAAATTTATGTAACACCACATTTGCCATTTTGGCCATTTTTAAGTGGACAGCTCAGTGGCCCTGAGTGCACTGGCACTGGTGTGGCTTGGGCCACTGCACACCTACTCCGTGCCCAGGGCTGCTCCTCGCCCACTGTGAACAATGATGCTCCGAACATCGCGGATCCCACATCTGCTTCTGTCCCTGCTGTTAGCGCTGCTGTGTATGTTCCCGGAAGTGGAATTCTTAGATCCCGGGGCAATTCTACATTTACTTATTCAAGGAGCAAACGGCCTGTCTCCAGAGTGGCTGCGCGTTGACACTCCTGCTAGCGGTGCACGGGGTCGCGCCTCTCCGTGCCCGCGCCAGCACCTGCTGTTTGCTGTTTTCTCCCTCTTTGTTGATAATAGCCCCTAATTGGCGGGAAGTGGCATCTGATGTGCTGAGGACACGCTGTTGGAATGATGGATAACATCCAGCGTATTTTCATGAGCTTGTGGGCCATTCGTGTATCTTCTCTGGAGAAATGTGTATTCCAGTCCTTTGCTCATTTTTAAATTGGATTGTTTGTTTTTCTGTTGGGTTGGAGAGGTTTTGACTGAGTCTGGGTGCCTGTGAGGTCTAATAAGGGTGTATTTTGTCCTGGGCAGAAGGGGGATGTATGGAAGGTTCCGGAGCAGGGGAGTGACATACTCTGATTTGTGTTTAGAATGCTCGCCTGAGTGGCTTCCTAGAGGAGGCTGGAGGCAGGAAAGGTGTTAGGTGAGGCACAGGGCTGGCTGTGGTGTGAAGTGGCCCAGGGAAGACCATGGTGAGGCTCGTGTCCCAGGCCCGGATGTGGCATGGAGGACAGATCCCAGATGATGGGAAGCTTCTAGATGCCCTGTGCTTGGTCCCCTCGTGAAAGGATCTTGGGGCAGTTGCCGTCGGGTCAGTCCACAGGGCTGGGTGGCTTTGCTGCTCCATCACAGTCAGTGACCACCCCAGGTGGACCTATGGTCCTCAGGGTGTAGGACAGAGGTGCTCTGTCCTGGTTGCAGGAAACGGGGGTCAGGGATGGGCTGGGAGTGGAACTTCCCCACACTTGGTCTGCTGGCTCTGCGATGGCTCCAGGCTGAGGCAGGACGCCCTGCCCTCCAGCCTCCAGGAGGCTGGCAGAACTTTCTTCCTGTCTTGCCTCCCCTTCTCTGGCCTGAACCAACCCCTCTGTTCCCTTGAGACTCTTCTTTAAATCCCAAAGGACAGACAGCGGCTGAAAGCCCCTCTGGAGTCAGGGACAAGGAGGCTTGACGGTGGAGCGGAGGCCAGAGGAGAGGCTGTGCTCCTGGAACTGGGAGCCCAGCACCGAAACTTGTGCTAAAAATACAGCTCTGGAACTGGAGCAGTTGGGGAGCCGCGGAGGGCCACCGCCGAGGGCCACCTCCGAGGCTGCGGGGCAGGTAACTGGCCTGCTGGGCGGTGGCACCCAGGGGCCTGGGTTCTGGGGAGGCCCTTGTGCCCCCGACCCAGTTACCTGCTCCAGTCTGCACAGGTGGAATCCGAATGGAAGCTGGGCCTGGGGCTAGGCCTGGAAAACCTGCAAATCACAGTTTGTGTTTGGTGTGCGAGGCTATAAATAGCCCGCCGCCCGAGGGGGCTGGCGCCGCAGTCATCTGTGAGCAAGTGGAGACGGTTCCCTTTCCTGGGAATCCCAATGCCCCTGGAAACAGAGCTTGTGTTTGCTCCTAGTGACAAGGTCGGTGGCTGCTGGGACCCCAGTCCTTTCTGCAAGCAAGGCCCACCCCAACTAGGGTAGGGGTGTTGAGCTTCTGTTCTAGGGCAGCAAAAAGACACGCCAGCCTGTCCCCTTGGCAGGAGTCCATTTGGCTCTGTCCCCGCAGGGTTCCCCTTCTCTCAGAGGTGGGTGTGTCTGGGGGTCATCGTTCTGCACAACCTTGGGCCTCCTGCCAGAGTCCAAACCTGGGGCTGTGGACAGTCTGAGACCCCAGTGTGTCCAGGGGTAAGCGTCACAGGTCTGGGGAGGGGCCCAGAAACTGCATAGCTGGGTCTGCAGGGGTGTCTCTCTGGAGGAGATCAGATTCCTGAAGGTGTCCACAGGCCGATGGGTCTGGGATGTTCCTCCAGCTCGGAGTCTCTGACCCTGTTCTTCCAAGCACGGGAAGGAATGTCTTCCCGGGCAGCGCCGGGCTGTAAGCGTTCGTTCCTCCTGCTGCGCCGGGCTTCCTAGATGGACGAGCTCCTTGGAAGTTCGAGATTTCTGATCTTCGAAGCATGAAGCTCTCATTGCTGTGCCGGGAGTCGCGTGGTCCTTGTGGCGCAGTAACAGAGGGAGCAGGGACCTGGGCACTGTGTCCTGCCTACCCTCCCTGCCCTCACTCCCCACAGTGCCAGCCCCTGGGGCGTCTTCAGCTCGGCCCTCCTTGCCCTGGCCAGGCTCCTGCCCTCTACCTGGCGTGCCCCAGGCCTTCTAGCAGGGCTGCAGCCTTACGCTGACTCCTGAGTGCGGGGGTGGGGGTGGGGGTGGGAGGGCGTTGACACTTCCTAAGTTTTATTTTTTTAGTGACCACAGGGCAAGCTTCCTGTCCGGGGTGCTGCTGTGTGAATGCCAGCACAGCAGGCCAGCAGCAGCACAGCCGGGCACAGAGGCTCCGCCACACCTGCAGCCACATCCTGCCCCCGACCCCTGTTGTCCTGGCTCTTTTTCGTTCCCCCAGTCTGAGCTTTCTGTGTCCTGTGGACGCTGCCCTCCTGCCCTCAGCCTGCTGCTCTTGACCAAGCCCAGCCCTGGGGGGTGTCGGTAGTGGGCTCTTCTGGTGGCAGGCACGAGTCCGTCCCCATGACTTTACCTGGGCCTTCCTTCTCTCTCTCGATGAGTGGTGCCTTATTTCATGCAGGTGCTGTGTCCCTAGATGCGGGGAGGCAGGGTCAGTGTCTGATTCATTTTTATAACCTTTCAAGTGCTATGCAAATTGCGCACACTCAGCTGTCGAAAGGAGGAAGGAATGAACCGCAGCAAGTGACGTGAAAGGGAAATTAATTTTGCAGAACTTGGGCATTTTCTATATCCTAAAAAGATCCCTCGTAAACCTAACCCTCAAATCCCCCAATTTAGAGTAATTAGCCCCCCATTCTGTCAGTAGAAGAGGCAGGAGTAAGGAGCCCCAGATCACCTGGTAACAGACTTCTTCCTGCCTCTTCACCTAGCTGCCTCCCAGCTCTTATTTTGGTAAGCATTTCCCAGGCTATGCTAGAGGACCTGTGTATCATGCCCAGTGCTTATGCCCCATGGTCAGCAAGGCTGCTGTCCTGTGAGGGCTGGATCGGATTGGGTCTGAGTTGTTTTGTTCCTTCGAGCCTCTAGGGAGTGTTAGAGGGAAACAGGCCTGAATGGTGATCTAGGCTTTTGCTGGTCTCAGCTGTGTGACCTTGCTTAAGTTGCTCCCCCTCTCTGGTTTTCCTTTATTTTGTACACATCTGTTAGATGGTGTCTGTGGTCTCTTCAAGCTCTGAAACAATATGATTCTGTGACTGAATGATCTCAACTCACTCACACAGAGGTAAACAGACAAAATTTTCTAATGAGCTAGTTTTTTTTTTTTTTTCATTGTAAAAGGTGAATTCCCTGCTTATGAACACACATGCTCCTTGAGCTAGGATTTATTTAGTGCCTACTGGTCTCTGACTTGAGATTTTTGGTATTTGTAGGGATGGAAATCCTGAGTGCTGTGTTTGTAGGGAATCCAAGTACCACCCAGCCTTCATATTCATTCTTCAGGTGAAGGGAGGACGAGTGGAGGTCTGCATCACTGTGGCCCTGTCTCCTTTCCTGGGCTCCCAGTTCCGGCTGGCATTCTTCAGAAGAGCCTTGTCAGGCTGAGTGACCAGTGGCAGGAGCCAGGGCCTGACCCTGCTGCTTCCCTGCGCCTGGTCCCCCATTGTGTCCTCAGCAGGAGCCTCTGGCCATTTCCCCCGAAGCATGTGTGGATCCGGCAGACTCGGCCCTTCCAGTGTGTCTGGGCTTACTGTCCAGCCGAGGCCAAGGGCTCTGCGGCTCCGTGACCATGGCTCAGGAGGCTCTTGGTGGAGGGACTGCACCGAGGCCCTGGCCTTCTCCTCCCTCGGTGGTGTCCAGAGTCTGCGCAGCCTGCTGAGTCGTTTGGCCCTCTCTGGCTTAGAGGTCACAGGACTTGTCCAGGTCACTTGGGTGGTGGTCGAGTTGGGGTGAGGACCTGCTCCCGACACCTGGGTCAGAAAGCGACTCTGCGAATGAACGTTTTCATGTCTCAGGGGGGCTTGCCAAGGAAGGTGTGGCAGAGGCAGTAAAGGGACACCAAGCAGAGCCAGGGGACGTTGGAGCTAAGTCTTGGAAGGAACTTCTCCTGTTCGGGGTGGTTTTTGGCCCCCAGGCAGCCTGGGGAGGGAAACTTGCTGTGGCCTTTGTTGCAGAACAAGCAGGTAGGGATGAGGGGCTCGCTCCCCCACCTGGGAACCCCCTGTGATTTCACGAGCCCCCATCCTCTCCAACCCTCTGTCCCCACCCCTATCAAACTCGGCCAACAGCAGCACCGCAACAGTAGAGCACCTCTGTTCCTTCTGGTCGCATGGTGTGGTTGTCACAGCATGCCGAGGCCAGGGATGATGCGCGTCCTGTTGCTGGGGTCGTTTCTGGTTTTAACGAGCATCGTTTCCCTTCCCAGCCATTAAAGCTTCCAGCCTGGAAGCCTGGCTCAGGTTTGACCCGGTGCCCTGGTTCTGTTATCTCTGCTCAGCAGCTGGGAGCTGCAGGCTCTGGCGTGAGGGCGCAGGGGACAGCAAGTCATATTAGAAAGCCCCTGATGCAGCCCAGGAAGATCAGGGACGCCCACCTGGCCACAGCGTCTGCTCCACTCTGGCTCCTGAACGTGCTCCTGGCTGGAGGGCCACCTGCACAGGAGGGACCCTGATGTGTTCCAGGTGGCCTTGGCCTGGGTTCCCACCTTGGGTTGTCTTGTAGCTTTAGCCCAGTCTCCCCCTGAACCTGGACCCCTGAGCTCCCGGCTGCCGTGGTCCTCAGGGTCCTCAGGGTCCTCACAGCCCAGGCCTTCATAGTTCGCCCGTTGGCACCGTGAGGTCGCAGGGGAGGCTCAGGCGCAGCCCTCTGCACAGCAGCACCCGTGGTGGCTGTAGGAGGTGGGTTGGGATGGGGCTGAGGCGGTGTGTGTGCATTCAACAGATGCCCCTGTGAAGAAGGGTTGGGTGCGCAGCTCCTGGTGGCCTAGGGTGGAGGTGACGAGCCTGAATCCAGCAATGCCATTGTAGGCAGCAGTCGATGCTGCTGTCACCCTCTCAGCAGCGCCAGGACAGGGGCCCGCATCCCCTCTCTGCTTCCCACAGGGAAAATGTCTCAGCTGGAAATGCTGAGAACCCGCGGGGCCCGAGGAGCCAGTGACTGCACAGTCTCACCGCGAGCGGGTCTGTGCTCTGCCCTGCACAACCACGCTGAGGTGGGAGCCGGCCAGCCTGCATGGTGGCCCTGCTCCCTTTCGCTGGCCTGACCCCAGGCGTGGGGACGTGCTTTGGCAGCGTGGTCTTGGACTCCGACCACTCCCTGCTCCTCCTCCAGGTGCTGTGCTTGCAACCCCAGAAGCAGCTCAGGCTCGACCAGAGTGGCAGGCCTGACTGGAGTGGCTGGGGGCCTGCATCTCCAGGGGGGCCGTGGTGCCACCTTCACGGCAAGGTCGCCTGCTGAAGTGTCCCAGCTCTCACAGCAGGCGGTTCTGCTGAGTTCTCAAGTGACCTAATCCTTAACCAGGAGCGTGAACTGGAGCTATTCCAGGCTAAGAGAATTCTGGTGTTTTGGATCTAGACTGTTCCCCGAAGGCCTTGGTGTTAAAGGCGTGGTCCTGGCTTGGGACTGCGGAGGTGATGGAGCCTTAAAAGGTGGGGCCCAGTGGGAGGAGCAGGGGATGAGGGCAGCCCCGAGGGAATGGGCAGGGTGGGGGGACCCAGCAGCACCTTCCTTTCTTTTTTCTTTCTGGCCTTGAGGTGGGAGGTCCTGCCACGATGCACTGCCTCACCACAGGCCTGAGAGCAGTGAGGCCAGCTGTCATGGACTGCAGCTTCCAAAACCCTGAGCGGAAGCACACCTTTTCTCTTTTTAAGTTGATTATCTCAGGCTTCTGTCATAGTCGTGGAAATCTGGCTAACACGAGGTCATCTCACGGCACACAGGCAATCGACCCATGAGCAGATAATTTCCTACTGTCCCCTGCCCGAGGCTCAGGGCTCCAACCCCCTGAGGGCTCCTGGAGGATGTGCTCCCTCTTCCTGCCACAGTGGCAGGGCTGAGAGTCGGGGCTCAACTGGGGCTGACCTGGACGTACCACCGGGGCAGCGTGACACCAGGGCCAGGGGCACACGGGGCTGACCTGGCCCGGCTGGCCCAACTTTCTCCGTCTCTGGCCCCTGTGGACCATCTCCAGCTCCTCTGCCGCTCAGCAGCACCAGGCCGTCCGGCGTGTGCCTTTGCTCCTCGCCCTCTCTCCTTTGCTCCTCTCTCCACCTCCGTCTTTCCTTCTTTCATACTTGATTTATTTTTCACCGTAATAGAAACCGTGCGCTGGGCAGTGTGGAGGGGCAGGAGGCTCCTGCTGAGGGCGGCCTTTGCTGCCCTGCTGGCCGATGGCCTCCCAGGCTCATGCTGCAGCCCCTGGTCCCCCACTTCAGTTTCCTCACTGGGTTATCTGCAGTCAGTCGGTGGCTGAAATGACCACCGAAGGTCAGGGTGGCCCGACGTCACCCGCCTGGCTGAGGCAGGTGTTGAGTCATCTCACGTCAGCATGAGCAAGGGAGGAGGGGGCGTCCTCCTAGCTGTTTCTACGGGAGTGCTGCGTGTGCTATTTTTACCTTTGGTTACTGTTCGTGTCTCACTGAGTCCAAGTTTTACAAATGAAACCCTGTCACAGGTAGCTGTGCCCAGGGAGGACAGTGTGCATGGGGTTTTGTACCGTCCACCGGTTCAGGCATCCTCTGAAGGTCTGGAACGTGTCCACTGCAGATAAGAGGGCCGCACGCGTCAAAGCTTAGCCCGAGCACCTTCAATATGTGGGGCCCGGGTGTGACATCTGCACGTCCGGGAGGCCGCCTTAAACCCTGCGCCCGTATGGAGGAGGGGAGCCATGAGAAAATGTGTTTGAATGTTCAGCTTTTGGAAAAGCCCATATTCTGTCTCCCTGTAACCAGCGGAAGGCTGTGACCCAGAGGGGCCACTAATTCTGGGGTTTGGTCACCTTCAGATCATTGTTGACGGCAGCAACACCTACTGCCACTGGGCAGCAGTTCCATCTGCAGGTCACACCCGGGCACTAGCCCCCTGGGCTTGTCCCCGTGGTTGAGACACGGAGAGGGGAAACGAAGTGACCTGCCCAAGCCACACAGCCAGTCAGCTGCAGAGTTCTGCTGTGCGCCCAGCTCTGGAGGTGTCCTCGCCTTCACACTGACTGAGGCACGGGACAGAAATGTCACTTGGGAGCAGTTGGCAGTGTGTGCTGGGAGTTGCCTGTCACCTGCCCGGGACAGTCGGTTTGAGCACGAAGGGGAGATGGTCACTGCCTCTCCTGCAATGGGGGGTAGCCCCTTTCCTCTCTCTGACACTCCTGCATCCCAGCTGTGTGCCACTGGTGCTGAGGGACTGACTGCTGTCCCCTTCCTCCAGACTTTGTCTGACCATGAGGGAGGCTAGTGGGGACAGTGTGGGTGACCCCATGTGAGTGTGTGGTGGGCAGCACAGTGTGGGTTGGCTGTGTGCTGGGAACGTCACGAGTGGGGTTTCTTCTTGGCTTGGCTTCCCCAACTGGTCCAGGACGACAAGAGGGGGCCTCCTTTAAAAGAGCCATATCAGCCATATATTGGTTTCCAAAGTTTGGACTATTCAGGCAAAACTGCTTGGCAAATTCTGAAATCCTAAGATAGAAGGTGTCTGCCCAACATGTGTTTTTTGTTGTCTTTTCTCCAGCTGATTGGTGGTTAGCTGTGACCAGGGTTTGGTGTGTTCTTGGTGAATATTAGGCAAGAGCAGCATCCCCTTGGCAGGGCTTGGGGAGCTCTAGGGGACCTGCTAATTGAGGTCCCAACTGCACATGTGTGGGAGTCTCTCCTCACCCTAAACCCAGAGGAGTGTCGGATTACTTTAACAGCTGCAGAAGCATGGGAGAATTCCAAGATGAGATTTGAGGTTTCCAGGTGCCAGAAACAGCAGTGGAAACCAGAGAGGAGTCTGAGTGGCTCAACTGGAGTTCCACAGTAAACTCGAGGGGTGGGGTCTTCACAGCACCTGTCAGCTAGAACTGGTTTTCTTGCACAAAACTGGGAGCAAGAAGGGACTGTTTTGTCAATAAAAACCAGAAGAGTTCTTTCCATTGGCTCAGAGACATGGCATGATCTCAGCAACCCAAACTGTAGCTAAAACAGGAATTTCCTGCAAGAAAGAGGGCTATCAAGGGGCTGTAGCTCAGTGGCAGGGTTCTTGCCCAACATGTGTTGAAGCACTGGGTGCAATCCTCAGCACCACACAAAAGTAAACAAATAAAATAAAGGTATTCTGTCCATATACAAGTATAGAAAGGAAGGGAGGGAGGGAGGAAGGAAGGAAGGAAGGAAGGAAGGAAGGAAGGAAGGAAGGAAGGAAGG
>JAJEJO010052995.1:86348-215498 GCA_020662805.1 Glaucomys volans
AGGAAGGAAGGAAGGAAGGAAGGAAGGAAGGAAGGAAGGAAGGAAGGGTGGGCACCAACCTGAACTCTATGTGGATGTGAGAGCAATCCTGTACTGTCCAGCTGGGCAGAAACTCTCAGCTGAAAACCTAAGAAAATTTGGTCCAGAACTAATGAGGCCCTTAAGACTTTGTCAGGCGTAAGTGTAAAACTGCCCTCTGGGGATCAGTCTTCCACACAGGGCACATGTGAGTCTAGTGGGAAAAAGTTAGTGGAATCTTCATGTAGATGAGCTCTTAGACAAAAATTATAAAGCAAACAAGAAAATCCCTACCATGAGAGATAACCAACCAACGCAGTGAGATTCCACATCTCAGCAGCTGTAGGTAATACAGCACCCCAAGGACATTAGACCGAAATGTGTAAAACATTTGAAGAGCCAAAATAAGAAATAAAATTCGGAAGGACTGAATAGGAGATAATGAGGAGAGAGTCAGTTAAAAAGAAAAAAGAATCAATTGGTTATTCTAAAAATAAAAATACATAGTATTTGAAACTAAAACCAAACAACCCCCAACCTCCTAATAGATGGGGTCAGCAAAAGAATGGACTTCCTGCTGAGAAGAGGGTGAGCCTGCCTGGCCTGCAGAAGTCCTGAGAAAGTCATCAGACCACAGCGTGGAGGCAAAGATGGAAGCCGGAATAGTGGAGTCCTAACACACCGCCAGTGGAGCCTCGGAAGGAGGAGAGAGTGAACAAGAGGAAGGCACACCCACCGAGGGGAGTGGCAGGAGCGATGAGGAGAGACTGACCTTCCTTCTGAGAAGCACGGGGGTCCCAGGTGGAATGAGTAAGAGCGAAACTCCACGTGTGGACACAGCATGCGAGGCTGGCGGACACCTGGGTGCGGAGATATCTTACAAACCACAGGGAACCCTCCAGCAGGACCTCACTCATTTGGATAAACATAAAACGGGCCAACGCAAGGCACAGGCTGCTTTCTTGGTTTGAATGGGTTCCTGAGGAAGTTGGTAGGGTGAGAGGCTATTTCGGTTCTCCAGGCTGTCTGTGCCGGTGCTGGCCTTTGAAAGCCAGCGTGTCCCTGTGTGTCTGTCCCCGTGTTTCTGGAGTGCTGCTTCCCGGGAGTACTGGCAGTCCGTGTGTGCTCCATGAACACCTTCAAACGTGGGCCGTGGGCCTGGGATCCCCTTGACAGGTGCTGCCAGGAACGAAAATGTGATCTTCCCAGGGTGCTTACCTCCTATTAATAAAAGAAAAAAGCAAACTAAATTAGTCTTGGGAAGCAAAGTGCCATATGAATCAGCTCTCCTCACTCTGAAAATAACTTGGTAAGAATTTATAGATCCCCTAAGTTCTGCTGATTTTTTATATTGTTTATTTTCCTCTCCAAAATATCAAATAATTCACAGGTGCTAGGTATGGGATAATTTGAAATGAGAAATGGACAGCAAGAGGAATTTCCTTCCAGGGGGTCAGTGCTGGGGTGACTCCCTAAGACTAATGGTGCTGGATTAATAACCCGGGGCTGCTTCAATATTCATAGCCTGTTCCCTCTGAAGGCTGGGATATTTCCCACTTTTATGTCCTGCACAAAACTGTAAAGCAAAGATGGTTTCATTGCAGCTATGTGCGTAATGAGATGCGCAAGGGCCGCTCCTGCCCATTAATCAGCGTTCGGGGGAGGCTTCTGGAAGCCTGACCTATTGCCGTGGTAGCTGATCTGAATGCAATGACTTTCCGATGTCGGAGTCGGTGCTGCAGGACCTGCAGGCTGCCTCTGGCAGCGGGGGGCTCTGGCCATGAAGTCGTGCCTCGGGGAGGAGGGTGGGCAAGGCTCCAGGGTGCCCGGGTGCATAGCTGGGGTCTTTTAAATTAAAAGGCTGCAGGGCTTTGGAGGGAGCCACAGGGTTCAGGATTTGCAGTGAGTCCACCTGTCCCAGGGGGCCATCTCATCAGCCCTGCTGGCTTTACCAGGGTGGAGGGATGCTTGGGGAGGGTGGCCACGTTCAACAGGAATGTGAGTGCATCTCTACACGTGGCAAGGCCAGGTGCCGGGGAGACAGCTAACTAACTGAGAAATTGCCTCTGCCTGGAAGGTGCTCCTGGAGGCGTGGGGGCGGGGAAGACCACCGATGGCCTCTATGACCACGGGTAGTGAAAGGCAGGGATGTGACCGGTGCAAGACATGGTCTTGCCTGTTTCAGGGAAGAGGGCAGGAGGAGAGGGATCACAGCTTGGGAAGACTTCGTGAGACATGAAGTCTGAGCTAAATCTAAGCCTAAAAAAAATTTGACCAAGAGTTAGTAAGAAGGGGACCCAAGGGACTGTGGGTCACAGCAAGGGGAAACGTGTGAATGGCCAGGAGGAACTTGTCAGGATTCTTGGACTTGCTGTGATGGTCTCACATTTCCCTCTGGGTCGGCACGAATGGCAAGACCCAAGGGTGAGGCAGGTGGACGGACCCAGGGAGGGGAGGCTGCTGGAGCAGGAAGGGACTCTGGAGAGCTGGTTTGGGTTTCCTGCTCCATGTGCTCCCCACCCCAGAATTTGGAAATAAGCTAAATCTATACAATTCATTTCCAAAGATTTTGGAGATGTTCATGGGTGGTGTTTAGTAATGGGAAAATAAGGGCCAAGGGGACCCAGAAGCCGAGGACTGGGGGGATCAGCAGCTGTGTAGACCTTTCCTGGCTACTTAAATGCATCTTCTTGAAGGGTCGTGTCCTTGTGTTGGTGCCTGTTCTTGAGAGGTGCAGTGTTGGGTTGGGGTGGTCTCCTGTGGCCCTTGGCTGGAGTTTGTGCTTCAGTTTTCCAGCCTGCTTTGATGTAGAAAAGAGGGCGGGAAGACAGTTGAAGGTCAACGCCACAACATCATCTGCCTCACCTCTGGGGGATGTGGAGGGGTGGGGAGACCTCTTCTGCGTGTTTGGATTCACACGCTCCCATGACTGCAGAGTTTGTGGTGCCGAGGCAGTGTCCACTCACAAGGCTCTGAGGGTCCACAGCAAGCAGGTGCAGCACTGGGGTGCCTGTAGTGGAGGCCAGAGGTGAGAGCAGGACCCCAGGCGGTCCCCAGATGGGGCAGGAGCGAATGGAACCTCAGCTGTGTTTGAACGAGATCAGTGTGCCCCATGCTGCTTCTCATGGTTTTCAAGTCTCAAGTGGACTAGTGAGTTTGGTGATTTTGGTGGTGATGCGGGGACTCCCTGGCTGGCAGTGTTTTTGTCTGATGTGTAGGACTTCTGAGCCAGGTTTCAGAAGACAGAGACGCAGCCAGGTGTCCGAGCTGTGGGGCAGAGGGAAGCGCTGGCAAGCCTCGGACACGAGCCGACGAGCGTGGGATGGGTTCAGTCTGACGAGGAGCGGAGGGAGTCTAGCAGGTCTCCCTCGTGGGAGGCAGCCATCTGTCTGAGATGGTAGGAAGGTTGGGCCTGGATACGGAGACCCTCGGACTTTTCATCTGTTCACTTCAATGGCAACGCCTGCCTCTATGTGCATTTCCTGCCAACCAGAGATACTCTTTACTGTATTTCTTCCTGACAATTTTCTGGGTCCAGGTTTATGGCAGAAACTAAGCTCAGGAGAAAAAGTGCTTAAGATGGACCAGCAAACAGTGAAACAGCTGCGGACAGTGCATTGTCTTACTTATAGTCAGTGCTAGTGATTGTCTGAGTGGTAGAGCTGATGGTCAAAGTGGACCTACAGCCAAGAATCAGAATAGGAGCCAAACACACTCAGCCCCTTGGTTCTTCCAACCCAGGAGACTGTCCTAGAGCAGGGATCTTCTCTAGCTAGGTCCCTGGTTGCTCTCTGCCGCTGCAGTTTGGTTTCCTGCACCTCCCCTCTTGCTGTCCACAAACCTCTGTCTTTTCAAGGACACCCTTTTTCCTGACATTTCTCTGAATATCCTAACTTATGGCCCATGTACAGCTCTGGACTCCCTGAAGCCCTGGTCCATTGGCATGCCCCACCATGCTCAGAGAGGCACTCTGGTATCGTCATGGGTCATTTTATGTCCCCCAGCCCTGCTTTGAGGCCTGTCTTCTTGCCTTTTTGCCTCCCCAGGGGATTGCAGGATGCTTTGCACACACTCAGTGTTTGGACAGTCCCAGGTGAGTTAATGTGCTTTCCTGCTCTTTCTGACCTGGTCTTCAAAATATTGTAAAGTTGGAGTTTTTAATACTGTAGATAACAAAAAAGAGATGAAAGACTCAGTGTCTAGCTCTGAATCCCTCCCTTTATCCACTGGGTCCAGCTCAGAATGCACCTCTACCCCCCAGCTAAATAAAAACTTCCATCCTGAGATCTGGGGGCAAGACATTGGACTGAACCAGGGAGCTTCTCTCCATGCTGCAGGGCTTGGTGTAAACATCATGGGAACTTCATTTCTTCTTGCATAAGACAGGGAGAATTATATGTGGCATACATAAATTAAGTCTTAAAGAGCCTATTTTCTTTAAAACAATAGAGGAGGACTGTGTTAGCTTTGCGTTGAGACAAAATACATGAGCTAACCCATTTAATAAGGGAAAAGGCTTAATTTGGCTTATGGTTTCAGAGGTTTCCCTCTGGGGTCACTCGGTCTTTGTTTGGGCCTGTGGCGGGTTAGTACCTCATGGCAGGAGTGAGAGGAGGAGGAGCTGCTCATCTGGCGGCAGCAGGGAGGCAAAGAAAGGGAAGGGGCTGTGGTCCCAGGACACCCTTCAAGGGCATGCCCTGTCCACCTTGCCTCCTTCCCGCCTCCTAAACGTTCCGCCTGCCCCCAATAGCCTTCCGCACACGAGCCTTTGGGGAACACTCTAGACCTAAACCATAGCAACCAAAACCAATGTTAATACCATCTGAGCTCTCAGTGCCCTAGGACATAGAACTGTCCGTTACCATAGTGATTTGCTCCTTTGTTCCTTCACTCATTCATCAAATACTTACTGCATTATCTGCTACCATGTGTAGACACTGCTATAATCCAGGTAGGCAGGATAGACAAACATCTCAGGGCTGGAGATGTGGCTCAGTGGTAAAGTGCTTGCCTGGCACAGGTGAGGCCCTGGGTTCAATCCCCAGCAGAGAAAAACAACACCAAAAACCCACTGTGTTCCCTGTGCCTACATTCTAACAGGGAAGAGGGACAATCACGTTCCTTGGCAAGGAACGAGAGGGACACAGAGCAGGGTGAGAAGACAGAACGACAGAGTGTCAGGGAAGTTAGGAAGTGGGAGGCTTTGTTGGCTCAGAATAAGACAGAACTGTATTCAAATCCCAGCTCCCTCACCCTCTGGGAAAATTAATTCCACCCCTATGAACCTCGGTTTCTTTATTCATAAAATGTGCATAATATTTATTTCCAGTGTTGCTGGAGGATAACAAGGATTTCAGTTTGATTACAGTGCCTGACCCATAATACATGGGAGCTTTCATTGCTATTATGATTATGATTATTGTTATTATAAAATCGAAGGCTCTATTGGTCATCTGCATTGAGGAGTCCCCTGGTTAGCTTAGAATCTCTGGGGACTTTGCAAATGTCAAGAAATTGCCTCCTGGAGCCAGCCTGACACTTTCTTATTAGAGCTGTATCTCCCCACTAAGTGGAGGGCCCAATAGAGTTTTCACCTATATGTTCATTAAGAAAAGAGAAAAAAAGCTTCCTTTTCTGCATAGACTATGGCTGAGCAATTTGGTTTCTATAGAACAGTGGTTCTTGAACTTCTTGGTCTCAGGACCTCCTAACACACTCAAGGGTCCCAAAGATGATCTTTATGAGTTATAGCTACAATATGTACTCTACTAGACATTAAAACTGAGAAATTAGTAAAATATGTATTAACTCATTAAAATAGCAGTAATAAACTAATATCATGTGAACATAAGTAGCATACTGTTTAATGAAAAATAACTATGTTTTCCAAAATAAAACAAAATTTAGTGAGAAGGGTAGCATCATTTTAGATCTCTGCAAATTTCTTTAATGTTTGACTTAATGAAAGACAAATGGATCCTCATATTTGCTTCTGTCTTCAATCTATTTTGATACATTGAAATAGAAGAAATTTCTGGGTGTGCCACTTGAGAGGCTGAGGCAAGAGAATTGCAAGTTGGAGGTCAACCTGTGCAATGTGGTGATGCCCTGTCTCAAGAAATAAAAAGAGCTGGGGATGTAGCACAGTGGTAGAGTGCTCCTGGGTTCAATCCCCAGTATCACAAAAGGAAAAAAGAAAGAAAGAGAGAAAGAAAGGAAGGAAGAAAGAGGAAAAATTTAGTTTAGTAGAAATAGAAATGTAGCATTTTAGTAGCCATTTCAGAGAATTGCAGATATTCTTCTTTGATATCATACCAAAACCTACAGGTGGTACTGTGACAGGCAGCTTTCCATCACTATGACAGAGTCAGGTTACAGGAGGAAAGGTTTACTTTGGGCTTTTAGTTTCAGTCCATTGGGCCTGTGGTGAGGCAGACGTCATGGCAGGGAGCACGAGGCACAGGAGGCCTGCTCACCTCCTGGTGGTAGGGAAGGGGTGGGGGCAGGGAGAGAGGGAGGGGAAAGGGTGGCCCCAGCATTCCCTTCAGGGTCACACCCCCAGACGACCTAACTTCTTTTCACTAGGCCCCACCTCCCAAAGGTCCTACCACCTCCCAGTAGAGCCATAGGCAGGTGAACAAGCCATCAACCCATGTCTTTGGGGGACATTTAAGATCCAAACCACAATAAATGCTTTCTTAGAGATTAGTTGCAAGGTGAAATCTGAAACCACAGTCACGTGCCACATAATAACCTTTGAGTCAACAGAGACTGCACTTGATGGCGGCCCTAGACCTGTCCCCTAGTGATGTTAGTGTAGGTATGTTCCACGATGCTGGCACAGTGACAGAATTGCCTAACAATGCATTTCTCAGAGTGTATCTGTGAAGTGACACGTGACTGTGCATCAGTGAATTGTTTTACATCCTGTTATAATAAAATCCATTGGCCTTTTTTTGTTTTGTCTTCTGTGTCATCTTTTAGTATGGATCTCTGGAAAGATCTTTTACCTAGGCATGTAAAATCACATTGACCATTTAAAAATATTGGCTCACTGAGTTATGCAAAATCTTCCAAATGTTGGCCCACTTCATTATATAACAACCTCCCCCATTTTTGTTGTTAATACCGACTGATGTCCTCAGAAAAGTCTTTAGGTTTGTCAAGCTGCCAAGTTCACAGTGGTGAAGACAAATTTTCTCAAATCCAGTTGTTCCTTAAATACTCGAATTTTATCACTGATAACAAATAGAGTCAGTTGAAGTGTTAGTCTTATAATTCTCACTTTTGAAAAACTGTCAAATAAATGTATATTTCTAATTTACTTCCACTGAGATCAGAGGAATACTCTAGGACAAATTATTTTAATTCTTTTAAATTTATCAAGATATTTTCATGGCTCAGACTCTATTTTGTAATCTATTTTGGTGAACATTCTGCATGCACTTGAAAAAAACATGCATTCTGTTGTTTTTAGTAGGAATGCTCTATAAATGTCCATGAGTTCAAGTCCTGTATTATATCTACTTGTTTTATCACTGATTAAGGGAAGGATATGGAGATATCTAACTATAATTGTCTATTCTCATATTTTCATCAGGTTTTGCTTGATATATGCTGAAACTTTCTTGTTTGGTTCAGAAACATGTCAGATTCTTCTGTCCCCCTGATCAATTGCCTCCATTAGCATGAAATTATCCTCTTTATCCTGGGTAGTACATTTTTGTTCTGAAATCTACTTTGTGGAATATTAATATAACCACTTGTGATTTCTTTTTATTAGCATTGGCAAGGGGTATGTCTTCTTCTATCCTTTTAGTTTTAACATACTTTTGTCTTATAATTAAGGTGGACTTCATATAGACAGCGTAGAGTTGGATCTTGCTTTTCAATGCAATTTCATAATCTCTGCATTTTATTTGAAGTATTTAGAGCATTTAGTTTTAATGTGATTATCTCTGGTTTCTATTTGTTCATTGTTCTATTGATTTATTTTTACATGGTGCTGAAAATCAAAACCAATGCCTCACACATGCTAGGCAAGCACTTGACCACTGAGCCACGACCCCAGTCCATTGCTTGTACCATTGTTGATGAGGAGTCTGCAGCTACACCTTCTTTGTCTCTCTGCATATTATCCTTTCTCTGTGTTCCTTTTAAGACTTTCTCTTTATCTCTGGCTTTAAGCAAGTTTATTATGATGAGCCTTGATAGAGTTTTCTTATGTTTCTTGTGCTTGGGGCTCATTGAGATTCTTGAAAGTGTAGATTTATAGTTTTTATCAAATTTGGAAAAAAATTTGGCCATTATTTGTTCAAGATTTTTTCTGTCCCCATCTCTCCATTGGGAACTTTAAGCATCTGTTAGATTGTGTGATGTCGCTGATGCGCTGTTCATTTTTTCCTTCCTTTTCTCTGTTTCATTTTGGATAGTTTCTATTACTAGCTTTAAGTTCACTAATATTTTCCTTCATGACATCTAATTTTGTGTTAATTCCATCCAGTGTATCTGTTATCTCAGATTGCATCTTAGATTTTGATCGCAGTGTTCATTTCTAGAGGTTTTGCTTGAGTGTTTCTAATATTTCCGTGTCTCTTCTATTAATGTTATGACTGGGTCATTTCTGGTTTGATTGTGATGGACTTTCCTTCTCATTATAAGTCAGATTTTTCTTCTTTGTAAACCTAGACATTTTTCATTTGATCCCAGACATTATAAATTTCCCAAATTAGAGTCTGTATATATTTTTTATTCCTAACAATGTTCTTGAGCTTTGTTCTGGAACATGGCAATATTGTTTGTAGTTGGTTTAAACCTTTCGGGTCTTGCTTTTATGCTTTGTTCCCTGGGTGCACAGCAGCATTGAGTCTAGGGCTGTTTTTCTCCACTATTAGGGTAAAACTCCACTGATAACTCTATGCCCTGTGTATTTTGAAGTTTTCCACACTTGGTGTAAACAGGCGTATTCCAGTGTGACAGTGATTTTTCTCTTTAATCCTG
Organism: Glaucomys volans; assembly: GCA_020662805.1. Lineage (NCBI taxonomy): Eukaryota > Metazoa > Chordata > Mammalia > Rodentia > Sciuridae > Glaucomys > Glaucomys volans. Next base: position 95,367 of record JAJEJO010052995.1, read on the forward strand.
TTGGGTGGTTCACTGACTGGACTCAGATAGTTTCCGCATGGAATAGATCCATATTTATTGGAGTGCTCAGAGGGGATCCTCTCCACAGATCCTGAGTTCTCTGTGCATCTTCTCCATTACTTTTCCCTGTGAGACTTTCCTTGACCTCCTTAGATTGCTAGTTCCTGTTCTCCACTCAAAGAGGTTGCGGGGTGTGGGTCCCCTTACCATGCCATGGCTGGAAACTTTCCACAGCACGTAAACTTGGGCAGTCACAGCCACCTGTGTCTGTCCCATCTCTTCTGGCATCTCTGTCCTTCATTGTCCGATGTCCAAAGTCTAGAGAACTGAGGTTTCACATATGTTGTCCAGCTTCTCAGTTGTTCTGAGCAGGAGAGTACATTCCTGTTCATCTGTCTTGGCAAGAAGCAGAAGCACTGCCACATGCCCGAGTCCTTAAATAACCAGTTATTCTTTCAAATAAAAATGAAATTCCTTGAAGAAATGGCTAGTTTAGCTTGTAGCTCAAACACTCACGCAATTGCTCTCCTTCAAGGCACCATGGTACTTAAAGTTGCAGAAGTGCTTCATGTATACTTCCATTTTGTCCCACGGAATGTTTAAAAGACATGCAATCAAGGATTGAGCTTTACTAACATCAATTGTGTTTATGTCTTTGTCAAGGAATTCTTAAGTAAAACTGGCAAGAGAGTGAGTGTGTTTCTGTTGGTGACCACTAGTGCATGCAGTTGGTGCCACTGCCTCTGTGTGGAGGCCCCTGAAGTTTCATCCACCACTGCTTTTACTTCAGCAGTGCAAATGTTAACACACTGAAAAGGCCGCTCACTTTTTAGTATTTTATATACAAATGGTTTTGACCTTGCAGTCTCCTAAAAAGTTCTCAGGGGTGCCCCAGGAGTCTGGAGACCATACTTTAAAAACTGCTGCCATCCAGATACCCTGGTACCTTTGCACAGAGGTGTATACAAGGAATATCTTTGTAGCATTGATCACACAAATACAAATTTGGAAGCAATGTAAATGGTCATCAGAAGTAGAATGAACAAATAAATTGTAGTGTTTTTATAGAATGGAATAGTATATAGCAGCTAAAATTAGTAAGCTAATGCTGTTGTATGTATATTAGAAAAGAGCTATGTGGAAAAAATAAGTTGCAGAAATAAATGTATCATATGCTACTATTTTTAGAAGGTTCAAATATTTAAAAAAATATGTTGTTTAGGGATACCTACATATATAGTAAATAAAAACTAAATGGAAGATAGGGGCTATCTGTGAGGGGAGGAGCATGAGATGGCAGGTACACACAGGAGCTCTGGTTATATCTGTAATTATTATTTCTAAAATATAAATCTGAGGCTAGTGAAATATGACTGGAAAATATGGTTGGTTGGTGCATGGATTTCTATTATGTTGTAGTTTTTGGAAATCTTAAACTCTGGAATAATCATCAACATCATCAAGAAATATAGAAAAAGACAAAAGGTAGGAATGCATGATAGGTTCTCAGTTCTATATGAAGCCTGCTAAATGCTGATGCCAAGCCCACCACGGTCATCACGATGCACACGGCTTCTGTCTATGGAGGACTGCCACCTGCCCAGGACACTGCCTAGCTTCACGTTCAGCTCTACTGCCCCCAGGAAGTAGGACTGACCCTAATTCTGCCACCAAGACTCGAGCATTCCGAAATGTGAAACAGCTTGCCAGTTAAGAAGCCTCTGGTGGAGCCTGGGTCTTTGGGGGTTCAAGGCAGTGCTTTTTCCACTCTGTTGACATCTGGGGTGATTCCTTGTCATTTGAAGTCATCTTCTTTCTTCTTATTCAGCCCTAATCCCAGCCTAGTTTTCCTTGCCTAGTTCGCTGTGTTTCTGCTAAGAAGGGAGCCGGCCGTATCCATGGCATTGTTTTTGTTGCTATAGCAACACAGATGCCATGGTATTGGGAGTATTGTCCTGTTGAGTGTGTTGTGAGCCGGTGCCCTCCTGTTGGCAGAGGGCTCTTTCCAGGGGCTGCAGCTTTCTTGTGTTTGAGGCTCGTGGCATGGAGGCTGTGTTTCAGTGCGCCCTTGGAAGTTTGGGCTCATATGTGACCCGCTGTGGGGACTTCTTAACCAGTGCTATGTTGGGATCATTTATGATGTTTTAGGTAATAAAACAAAAGGCCCTTCTGAGGTTGATGGTAGTACTGTCCCTCTGCCACGTCAAGCATTGTCTAAAGATTTACTTGAATTAATTAACTAGCTGATGGAAAGAGAGAGCTGTACTATTTATTTAGGGCTTTTTACTCACAGGTGACTGATAAAGGAGAATGGAGGTGGAATACTTGAGATTGCATTAATGTATCTGGAAAGATACGCTGAGCACTTACGGAGTTTAAAAATAGAAGCCTGAGAATTTGGTAGGTCTGCTTACCTGCTGGCAGTCCTACAGTCAGAGGCGGTCCAGTGAGCCGGGCGAGGACAGCACGTGGCAGTGCTGGTCAGCCGTCGCTGTGCCCTGCTCACATCAGCAAGGTGCCCCTGCCCTGCCACCTGTTCTGTGATACTCTCGCTGTGCTGGGTCCTTTGCATCGGTCTTCATGGCAAGTGGAAAAACAGAGAGTGATTTCTTTAAGTTTTGGACAATGAAAAGCCCACGTGGCCTGGGGAAACCGTGACCCTCAAACACTATTTTTAAGACTGTCTGTGGATTGATCCTTTGGGCCATAATTCAGAAGCACAATAGTTAAAATGACCTGCTCTGGAGTCCGACTGCCACTTTCTGGCTGTAAGATCTTGGGCAAGTCATTCGACCGCAGGACCTCAGCTTCCTCAGACATTCAACGAGCCTGCTGTCGTCCCTACTGCTGAGGCTCACGGAGGGCACACAAGGGTGCAGGTGCCTTGCAGTAGTGCCGGCTGGCGTTTCTCTGCATTGGAGCTAAAATGTGTGACCTCCCGAGTCACAATTCCCACATTCAGGGATTTATCCTATAGAAACGTTACCGTGAGTATTCAAAGGCATATTTATACAGATGTTCATCATGGTATCCTCTGTCATTGCAAAGCAACCTAAATGTCCCTCAGTGAGGGATAGGTTAACCCAATGTGTTGTCCCCCCCATAAATCAGGATCTGTGCAGCTTTAAAGAGTAGAAAGAGATTTGTGTGTATTTGGAAACGGATCAATGCAATATTAGTAAGGAGCATTGGTATTTTTGTGATTTTGGTTTGTAAATTTCAAACATGAAGTTGAAAGAATTTCACAATGAAACCAACATACCCACAACTTAGCTTCTACAGTTAACATTTTTTTGTTCTTGCTTTATCAATATCCATCCTTCTATTCATCTATCATCTTAATATTTTGATTCACTTGAGAGAAAGCCGTAGACATAGGGTACTTCCCCCAGATATTTCTGTATCAGGCACATCATTCATTAGGGTTCACTATTTGCTTACAGTCCTTTGAAAAACTAGCTTTTGTCACAATGCAAATACTGTACGGATCCATTCATATAAAAACAAAGATGTTTACATACGAGGCTCTCTCAGGAAGGTGGCAAACTGCTTCTGCTGGCAATCTGTTGCTCTCGGGTTACCAAGCAGTGCAACCTTGACTGCATGCTCTGAATTTCCCTGTCCGAGCTGGACACATGGCACTGCTGCCCCTCCTCTCCCTTCTTCGCCTCCTTGTTCTCCTGCTCTAGAAAGCTTTGCTGCACTTGTGAAGGTGCAGAACACCAGGCAACCCCTGCATTTCATGTGGCACCCAGGACAGGAACGGGCACTCTTCTGATTGGAGACACTCACTCTGGCATTATTAAGTCTGGGGTCCTCTCTGATATCCTGCCAGGAGGAACCTGAATTAAAGTTGGCAGCACTTCCTCTCCCTCTGAACTGTCATCTAAGAGCCTCGTTTCAATGAAATATTGGAAAACAAATGGAGAAATTTGGAAGACGCGTAGGTGTGTGGGGTGATTTCTCTCAAGGGGCGTTTTATTCTTCGAAGTGCTTGAAGCTAATTGGCATGTGTCACCCTGCCTGATGGGAATTGCTTTAAAGTTTGAAACTGAAGTTCTCCAGGTGGAAAGCTGAGGCTCTTGGAGTTGGTCGGATCAGGCATCCGCCTGCTCAAGCCCACTTGCTGTCTTTCTCTCGAGTCCCGTGGGCTGTGGCGTGGGAGGACAATGGGTGACCCAAGGGGAGTGGGGTGTGAGTGCAGACCTATATATAAGTTACTTTCCTGGAAAGATGTGGAGACAAGGCATTGCAATTGCTTTTTTCTGGGGGCGTGTACCCTACAGATTTTGCTGGGCTTGGGTAGAGTCCATTAGAAGTGGCAAATCATTTTTTTTTTTTATGGAGGAATTCAGGAAATTTTAGAGCTTTGCAGTGCATATTTTTAAATATGTTAAGTGCTATCATAAGGCTCGGATACCTCAATCCTCTTTAAATAAATGGATTTTACAATTGCAAAGTGGTGACTTACTCTTTTTGGGGTTGCAACTCACAATAGCTCCACCTTTCAAGTGAAATTTTAGATGTGGTGTGTTCCGAGATGCTAACTGTGAATTTTTTTTGGCTTTTAGCATTTTGGAATGAAGTTTAAAGTTTCAGGAAGCAGCGGTATATTTCAATTTAATCTCCTGCTGCTGGGTTGTCTCTTGTTGATAGCATAATGCTGGGGCCACAGAGATGTTCTCACGATGTAAATAATTTGTGTATTATAAGTTGTCTAAACATGGAATGCGTGTGATAGGCTGCAATAAAATTGCCTGGATATGGTTTTACATGACGAACTGTAATGGTTGCTTCGGAGTCATTAGAGCCTAGTATGTAAATAATCCGCATTTTCAAATTGTCTTAAATGCTCTCAGACAATGGATGAATGCCTCCTCCAGATTCATTAATTCCATCAAGAATTCACTGTCAACAGAACCTGAAGGCCCCTGCCTGCCTCTTGGAAGCTTCCAGCACTGGCAGCCTCCCCAGCTCCCGGGTGCTTGCTTGAGCAGTCCCTGGGGTTCACGCTTTCCCCTCACAAGTGCAGTGTGATGGAGTGTGAAGGATGGCCTGGGCATCCCGCTGCCCCTTTGCACCCATCTGTGCTTGCAGAGGCAGGTGGAGGGACCTTATGTGATGCCCCGGCATTCGAAGGGCAGGGAGTTGAGAGGAAGCTGGAAACACTTTCCCTAAAAGTTGTGCCTAAGCCAGCATGGCCCACAGTGTCCGCGACACGTGAGGCCCTGGGTGGCCCCAGGGTGGAGCTTTGAGGACTCCAGGCTTGCTCTCTGCCCTCCCAGCATCCCCTGCCAGGGACAGAGGTGCCATCAGACCTGTGCAGACAGGAGTGTGGCTGCTGAGATTTGGTGAGCATCTATTGTCTAAGAGGGCCAGTTAAGCTCTCTCTTTGAAACACACACACAACATAACATAAATCAGAGCCAGAATCTTTTAACATTTACAGTTTTAAATGAAATTCCTGTTGAGAGTCTCTTAAGCTAGATTTATATCTGATTTTGCATTGAACTGTGTCGTTATGTGGGACTGAGAAACTCTTACGAAATTAAGCATAATGCGAAAACATGCTGAAAAGACAGTTCTGTAGAAATGTGAAACATTATTATGTTATAGAATATTGGAGTGAAGAAATATGCATAAAGGCACAATTACCATGGACATTTTCCTTTTAATGATCCTTGTACGATCCTTGGCAGAAAGGTTTGCTGACGTCTCCTCATAGATAAAGGAAAATTGAGACAATATTGATAGTCTACATCCATTTTGAGATCCAAAGAATACCAGGAGAGCGAACTAGTTTGTCTCCATCTTCCCAGCAACAAGGCCAGCCTACCCTAACTGCTACTTGCAGGAGCTTGGGAGATTCCATCATTGGTGTTTGGGGATTTGATTGAAACCGACACACCACGCAGGGACCGAGTGGTGGCAATGACATGTTTAAGGATTAACTTCTGGTTTTGCTGAACTGGAAGCTTCTAGAAGTTACTAGAATGGGTAGTGCTGAAGTTGTTGGAGACTTTATCTGGAGCGTTTTGGGGCTTGAAAGCATCTGTTTAGGATTGTTTGGGGGGTGGTCTTGGGGATTGATGATGGAGACTCAGTTTGGCCAAGTGTTCCCATTTTTAGTGGGTGACAGAGCTGTATGCCATGAACCCTTCTCTCTTCTACCCCATACTTTGCTTCCCACGGAAGAATTCCCACCTTTACCCTCAGATTCCTGCTGACCCAGGTAAGGGTGAAATGGATTATTTGTTACCTCCCCTGGGATTTTGTTCCTTTTTCCTCCTACTCTGAGGCTAGGGGCTTCCCTCTCCACAATGACTCCCAAAGCCTCTTTTCTTGCCTCCTTGCACCCTCGCCTGGTCTGCGCTGCCCCTTGGCCTGGATGGGACGTGAGCAGCAGGTCCCCTTCCCCCTTGTTCCTCGCTAACCTTCTCCTGCCTGGAACTGGCACGCAGTTCACTGCCTTTCCTATTTAGCTGGGGCCTCTGCCTGCCAGCAGGAGCTCTAAAGCAGCTGAGCAGGGATCGTGGCCATGCTGAGATCATGGCTTCTGGCTCCTGGGCTCCTAGCAGATCCCCTGGCAGGTTTGACACTCTCCCACAAAGTCTTCCTGAGCCTGTGCCCTCTAAGTCTGGCATTGAGGTGCCAGCAGCTGGTTGGGGGAGGGGAAGTGGGGCTGAAACATGGTTCTGGGCTAATGCTCAGAGTCTTTTGCATTTGGGCCTGGCTCACTCTCCAAAGTCCTGACTGTGTCATCCTCAGGGTCAGGTGACTTCCAGCCTCCTACCTTCAGTGGGGCGGCCACTCCTTCATCTTCCGCTCTTCTTGGAATCCTTTAGAAGACTTCCAAATATTTGGTGCTCAGTTGCTTGAAATTAAGCAATTTAATTTTCATTTGGCCATGCAGTGTCTGATTCTTGACCACCAGAGGTCACTGTAATAAGGTAGAAAGCAGGTGTTTTAGAGAGTTGAAGAAAGCAAAATGAAACCGAACCAAATCCCCCCAAGTTTTTCACTGGCGTGGGTGTACTGCAGTGTGCTCTGGGGCATGAGCCTTAGCCCCACCTCCTGCTTATTTGTGGAAGGTCCACCAGCTGCACAGCTTGGCAGGACCAGGACAGGCGGCCACTCTTGGGACACCTGGCTCCCCAGACCCCTGGTGAACAAGGTGTGCTCAGTTGCCTGGCTGTCCTTCCCACTCCCACCCAGCACACCTCTGGGCTGCATCCTCCCAATGTCTTGCAGCAGTCTTGGGTTCGGCTTGTCTGACTTACATTCGTGGGTATGCATGTGTCCGCTCTGACACTTTCCACCTCGAGGTGCTGAAGCCCAGTGCCTGGCTCCTGGCTAGTGCTTGCGTGATTATCAGGGAGGGTCAGTGGCAAACCTCCATGCCCTCGAGGGGTGGCTGGACTCCTGGTCTCCCTGGTCATCTTCCCTGCATGCTGCTGCTTCTCAGTAGAAAGTGAGGAACACTTGTCTCTATCAGCAGCGACTCCCTAATGTTTGCTCCAGGCAAAGTTTTCTCCTCTTAGGTGGGCGGCTGGCAGGAGAGCATCAGGGCTCTGGGGGCGGAGGTTTGGCAGGCCTGCAGTTAGCAAATACTTGGGTCTGCCAGCTAGAGCTGTGTGAGCCTTCTCCTGTATCGGCTTCCCCTCCAGTTCTAAATTCCCTGTCATCTGCACAAGGTGACATTAGAGATGCATGGGATCTGAGTAAGGGGCCAGGCAGTGAGGGCAGAGGGTGGCTGTGGATGCAGGTGCTCACGTTTCTCCCTGGGAGCATTTGCAGGATATATGGGTTTTGGGGAAGGTGAATGCATTACCTGGGTCCTCTCGGGGGCTGTTCGGCTGCCAGCGGAGGAGGTCAGGAGCGGTGATGTACAGGAGATGCGCTGCCACCGCCTTCAGTGGTAATTTCCTCTGGCTGTCTCTGCGGAGGTGTCACACGTGCATGAACACACACGGAAAATAGCCAGGGCTGCAGAGCGTCAGCCGTGTGGCTGCAGCTGTTGGGTCTGGGAGCCCATGGGCAGGGTGGGCCTGACTAGCAGGAAGTGGGAGATCCCTGTAGAGCAGAGCTGTGCTGCTGGAGACCCCAGTGTGTCCTGCACCCCCAGGTATGACTGACAGGACTCTAGGGGCTGAGCCTGGTTAGCAGGTGGGCGGCAGGGCCTGCCATGTGCAGGCAGAGGAGTGAGCCGTCCTCCCTGACCTTGAAGACCTGGCATTTGGAGCCTGACCGTATGGAGGGAGGAGGTTCGGCCCTCCCCTCCCTGGTGACCTTCTGAGGCGCCAGCTCTGCAGGCTTTGGGGAGGGAACTTATCCTGTGCGTCGCCCTCTCTGCCCCACTGGTGCGGCATCTCTCCTCCGGCGCTTCTTGCCTCCGCCCTCTGCTCCTCCTGTTTTCCCTTCCTGCTGCGGGCGGTGTCTCCCTGACCACGTCCGCCATTCTGACTGAAAGAAAACAAAACCCAAAGCGACCATGTGGAGCTTTTCTATAGGGGCTCTGGAGTTCTTTGGAAGCAGCCCCTTCACCAACCCCATGAGTAAATCTGCACAGAGTGCCTGAGTGACTCATGGCCGGAGCCTGCCGGGCTGGCCTGCTCTAGCCTTCAACCCTCTTCTCACCTGACCCTGCTCAGAACCCCTGCTCAGGAGGCCGCTGCCACCATCGTCCCATGTTTTAGTGCAAAGCAAAAGTTCAGAGCATTTAAAAGACGACTTGTGTGGGGTCACCCCACTGAGAAGTAGCAGAACCCACTGCCTGCTCGCTCCACCCACTGATGCGTTGCCTCCAGGGACAGGGCCCGTTGTCGCTGGCCACACCTGCCTGTGCAGTCCCTTCTGCTGGGGGGAGCGCAGCTTCCCTGCTCATTGTGTCCAGGGCTGGGGTGGAGCACTCTGGGCACCCTGCTGCCCACAGCACCCTGCTCGGTGTGTCTCCTGGTCATGAGGTCGCCTCCCAGGCCAACCTCCAACCCTTTCAATGTCAGTGTCTCCACCTTTCACAGGTTGTTTTTATTCCATTAGGACCATTGTTGATGCCCTTAAGGAAAAGGGTCTCGGAAGGAGGGACCCAGGAGGTGACTAACATGACTGAATCTGGGTCTTTGCAGTCAAGATATGAGATTGGCTTAGAGCCAGTTGAACCTGAATAAAGCCACAGGACGGGTTCACGGTCTTCTGAAGACACCCCAGGACACGCTCCTGGGTTGTGTGGCTGAGGAGGGTCTGGGGTTAAATCCATCCTTCCCTATTACTAATTCTTCTTTTCCTTAAAAAAATGTAAATTCCAAGGCTTGCCTTGTACCTGGTGTAGATTTTCCCACACTGGAAGGCAGTGTTTAAACAGGCCTTAGGCAGTGACGTGGTACTCACACCTGAGGAAAACAAAAGATTAAGTTAGTGGCTTAGGTGCTGCTATTCTTCCTCAAACTGCTTTTTCTGGCCCCCCAGCCCCCTTTCCCTGAAAAGGCCTAAGGTTCCTCCAACCGGTGTCACGGTGAGGAGGAGACCCCTTCCTGAAGACCCTCTCCTCTGAGCCCTCTCAGCAGGAGTGCATGCAAAGTCCAATCTCAGATCTGCTTCTGCATGTTAATAGCAAAATTACTTCTAAATTGAAAATTTCATTTTTCCTGCCTGATGTGCAAGCAAATAATTGAGACCTAATTTACTTTATTTAATAAGCTTGCGGCCAATGTGGTTGAGCCTACACTGATAAAAACCTGGAGGGCGCTTGTTTACAACCTTCCGGATTTTTCTGGCTGGCTGGTTTGGGGCTGAGCGCGCTCCAGAGCAGCAGCAGACCAGGACACCAAAACCTCCCAATCCCCTGAGAATCCCAGGTGGTCTTCCAGGTGCCCGGGGCATCAGCTCCTGGAGGCTGACAACTGCTTGCAGAGGCTGTCTGTGGTTCTGCTGTTGGAGCTGGTGGAGCCCCGCGGCCCTCTGGTGAGGAAGGGCTGCAGCACTGGGGCTTGTCTCCCCGTCCCTGGGGTGGAACTGACAGTTTTGAGTGCCTGACACTCTGCTGCATGGACAGAGAGGCAGTGTGTTCCCCTTGAAGAACTCGTGGTCTGGTGGGAGAGGAGAAAGCCACTAATCACTTTTAGGAATGCAGGTGGGATAAGAAATGTGCGTGCTGGGCTCACGCAGCGCCTGTTTTGTGAACTGCTCTGGGACGCCTGCCCTTAATACATGTGTTCAACACCGTTTTTTTTGAACCGGGGATTGAACTCAGGGGCACTCCACCACTGAGCCACATCCCCAGCCCTATTTTGTATTTTATTTAGAGACAGGGTCTCACTGAGTTGCTTAGGACCTCGCTAAGTTGCTGAGGCTAGCTTCGAACTCACGATCCTCCTGACTCAGCCTCCCGAGTCGCTTGGATTACAGGCATGCACCACCACTCCTGGTTTGTTCAACATCTTTGAGCCTCTGTTTCCTCATCTGAAACAACACAAGTGTCTTAAAGCTTTTCTTCCAGGCTGGGACGTGGCCGTCCCTGGGCAGTGCCCAGCACAGCTCCTGGCCCATGGGGGCCTCTGTGCTGACCTGGTGTTTCTGCATCCCTCCTGCCCCAGGGCATGGTGGGACTGCACTTCCCTGCCTCCTGTGAAGCGGAGGCTGGGTGTACGACTGGCTGGCTTGATAACGTGTGAGCAGGAGTGTGTGCGTCTTTCTGGGCAGAAGCTGTGGGAGCCAGCACATGGTCTGCTGGTGCTTTTCCCTGCTTGGCCTCATCAGCCCAGATCCAGGCAGTTTGGGGTGATGTGTGGTGGCAGCAAGAGACAAGCTCGTGTTTGGAGCCTCTGCAGTTTCAGGGGTGACTTGTTGTTACTGCAGCGTCACTGCATCCTGTGTACACGTTCTCCTCCAGTGAGGCGGGTGCTCCCCAGGGAAATGGACATCTGAGCACAGCCTTACTCAGGACTGGGAGTTCGGCAGGTGCAGGAGGGGACCAAGCGTCTGGATGGAGGGGCAGCTCCCGGATGCAGCGTGGCTCCCAGCAGCGTGGCCCTCAGGCCGGCTTCCATTTCCTCTTTCCCCTCTTCCTGTCTTTCCCTCTTTCCCACTCCTGCCTCTTCACTTCCAGCTTCCTCCATTCTATTCTCTCCTCTTGCCAGGAGTCCCCATGCTCAGAGTGATCCTGGAAATCGTCATTTAACCTGCCTGTGTCCCCAAAGAACTCATGTGTCTTGAAGCCCTTTGTGGCCCTGATTTTTCTCCTGCTCCCAGATTTCTTATTCTGCCCCCTCGCCCGCAGAGGTCACTAGCATTAGACAGTAAAGGTGATAAGTGCAAATTTCCCACAGGTCAGGTGGCAATGGTGGGGTGTCAGCCCAGTGGGGGTGTGCTCAAGGACCCTCTGCCCATGTTGAAGGCCTCCCCAGGAGCAGAGCGCTGTGGGCTGGGTGGACTGCAAGTCCTGTTGCCAGGCAGTGAGTTCCTGTTTTCCCTGACCAAGAGGACATGGTAGGTCTTGCCTCAGGCCTCACCTGCTCAGTCACCCAGATAGCAGGGAAAGCCCTTGGTCAAAACTGGGCACCAGTCTCGGGGCCTGGGATACAGAGGGTTTGGGGGGGCAGGGTGGAGCCTTCTTGGCCTAGTGGGGATCAGGATTTGCTCTTTCGCTCGATGACACTCAGAGCTGTGCTCGATTAAGATAATTTGAATATAATTGCTTTAGGAATAGAACCAATTAATTATTGTGACAAGGAGAAATTTTTGAGTGTGGAGAAAGGAAAAAAGAGGGAGCCACTGCAAGATAAAATAAACCACACACTGGAAAGTCCAGGTGATCACCAGAGAGAGACTGACACTAGCTAGACAGTCACAGCAGGGACCCTGGAAAACAAAATACAATTAAGAGTTTAATTTTTGGTGGAGTTAGTAAATCAAGTGTTGCAGGGACGGGGCTTCTTAGGAGAGGGGAGAGACTCATGTTAGCTTTGGTGCGTGGTGGGCCCTGCTCCCAGACGCTCTTGCCTGGGGACAGCAGGAGGGGAGCTGCCGTCCTGTCAGGGCTCTGCATGGGAACCTCAGCGAGCATCCCCACCCCCATCTTAGCGCTCCTTTACCAAATTCTTGCCTTCCTTTCGTTCTCTGCCCTGCTGGAGTTGGAACGGGGTGCTTCCTTTGTCACTCAGGAGGGCAGCTCAGGTGTCACCCACAGCACACTCGGGTGGGGCAACTTAGGTGTGTAGACTCCCCTGCTCTGGCGGGTCTCTTGTGTCCCTCAGAGATCTGTGACAAGGCCGTCCTCAAGCACTTTTGAAATTGTTCACAGGACTTTCAAGATGATCTGTCGACCTGTGTTGCAAATCTTCAGCTTTAAGAATTAGTTTAAAATTAAAGTTACAGACAAGCCGAATCCCCCTGGACCCAGGTTGACTTAGGAAAGTACAGGATGTAGCTTCGTTTTAACTAGGAGCTCCCTGATGCTGTCCATGAGGGAAATGTTGCTGAATGTCAGCTCCTTAACTTGAGGACCAAACATGAGCCATTCTCTGGCCCCCGGCTGGGCTCCCTGACGTCCGGGTTTTGCAGGTTAGTGGAATGATGGTTCCATGGTGGAAGACCCAGTGGGGATCAGCATGAAGGTACTCGGGAAACCACCCAGTTCAGATGCCAGTGAGTGCTGAGCCGGAAGTCGCTCTTCTGTCCCACAGAGAAAGCTGACCCTGGGAGGAGTGGCATGTGCCTGTGGCTCACCCCCTCCACTCCATGCAGACCCTGGATCCTGGGAAATGGGATTGCTCCCGTGCGGGCACATGTCTGTTCCATTTTCATTTTGGAATTTTTTTTTCAAAGAAACGACTAACACCCAGTAAGAGGAATTTATTTATCCTACAGCTGTTTGTTAAGCGCTTGGTGTGTGCCACACTCCACTGCAGACCCCGGATATGCAGGCACTAAGGCAGCAGGCTCTGCCTCTATGGAGCTTGCGCTCCACGGGAAGGAGGGAGTCAGGCCATCAAGGTGCTACTGGTTGGGCAACCTCTGTACCCTTGGTGCCAGTGCCTCTTCCAGCCCACTGTCCCTGATTGTCCTCCCGCCCTGCAGGTCACTGGCACTCTCTCCAGTCTGACCCTCTACCATTTCAGGGTGTTCCAAATGTTCTTCTGGGTCCTCAGCCCCTGTCCTCCCCTCCAGAGGTCCCCTCTGCCTTCTCCCTGGCTCCCTGGCTGTGGGTCTGCCGTCAATCATTGTACCCTTCCCCACCCCTTCCTATGGTCCAGGCTCACTCCCACTGGGGCCTCCAGTCCAGCCACCCTTCAGCCCATCTTCCAAAGCCAATAGGCCTTGCCATCTTTCTGCTGCCCCCACTGTTTGCCATCTCTTCTTGCTCATTCACACTCCACCATCCATTACTAGACTCGCTCCCTGGGTTTCTCAACTGGCTCCTTGCCCTGCTGCCAATGACCAGACCTGCTTGGCCAGCTCTGCTGTGTCTGGTGTCCTCTCTGCACCTGCACCCACCATGCTGCCCCATGGGCCTTCAGTTCATGACACCTAATGCTGCTGGTCCAGGCCCTGCTTGCTCCCCGCGTGGGGCCATCTTCCCTCCCCTCTCCCCCTGGTTCCCACTCCAGGCTGCTGACCTGCTGCAGGACCAAGGCTGGGGGCGGCACTTCTGGGCCTCTTACTCTTTGCTGTGGGATCAGGAGGGAGCAGGCATGGCTGTGCAGGGGAGAAGAGGGACACAAGCAGGCAGCTAGAAGGATAGGCAGCCCCTGCTATTCACTAAGGCCCACTTGTCACTTGTGAACTTGACGCTGACCTTGTCTGTTCCCAGCCACCGCAGCTATAACTTTCCTTCTCTCTCCTGTGCCGGCAGTTTCCTTGACATCTTTCTTCTCCTCCTCTGCTGGCTCTTCCCCATCACGCTGTGTGCTCCCATCCTGGAGGAAAGAGTCCCTGGCCTGACTCTCCATTTCCATTTCCCTTTCAAAGCTTCATAAGGACAGTTCTGTGCTCACATCTCTAGCGTCACCCCAGCTCACATTCAGCTGTGACAGGACATCAGTAGCCTCCTCTCTGGCCTCTACTTCACCCTGCTCACCATAACATGTTCTTGACAGAGCCACGAGGAGACCTTGCTGGTCACGTCACATCTTTGCTCGAAACCTCCAGCTGCCCTTCTCTCGCAGAGTAGAAGCTGCAGTCCTTACCACAGCAGGGCCGCCCATGCTCTGCCCTCTGACCCCTGCTGGTCTTCCTGGCCCACTCCACTCCAGGGACATGGCCTGGTGTGCTGTTTCTTACATCAGGGCCTTTGCACTGGCTGTCTTGCCTGAATGCTGTCCCCAGGTGTCTGCCTGGCTCCCTCTCACTTCCCTAGGCCGGGCTTTCTATTGGACTGTCCCCAGCACCTGCTATAGTGTCTGGCACCTGGCTGGTGCCCAGTGCACATTTATGGTTCCTCCTCTGTGGGCCACCCTGGCGTTGCTTTGGGCTTTGCTCTCTCTGCTGCCTCTGGGACCTCTGCCCTTCTGGCCCTGTATTCCTGTGGCCCTTGCTGCAGTGTGTGTGTCTTGACCACCACATGGCTTATCACAGGCCCTCTCCATTGCTGCCCACCCTGTCTGAGGCTGGTGCTTTGGCCATCCAGGCAGGCCCTCCTGAGGCGGCACTGGATTTCTTACAGGGAGCCCCCAAGTTTAACACCAGGAGTGGGGACCTGGGGCTCTGGTTCTCCTGTGGTTTCCTGGACATCTCCCAGTGGGGAGAGTTTACATTCTCTCCCCAGATGGACAAAAAGGAAGCCGGACTGTCCCCGTGTCTCCTGGTTTCCGTGACAGGTGGCGCACCTCCCTGGCTTTCTGAGTGTGAGGACTGCCTGCAGCCAGACGGATGCCTTGGGGTCCTAGTCCTGCCAGTGTGCGTCATGCACCGATTCATCTTTTCCCACTTCTTTGTCTCCCTTTCCTTTCTGTGTGGGTTGTCAGAAGCAACTGATAGGGCCCAGCAGCAACTTGGGCCAAGCTGGGCCTGCAGTTGTCTGAAGACATGAACAACTCCTGTGGGACTGAGCGCTGTGGCGAGGGAGCTGCAGAGAAGGGCTCACAGGAGGGACCCTTCCTGACCCCCAGGCAGCGGGCCCAACAGCCAACAGATGCATGGCTTCTGGAGTCAGGCCCACCTGCCCTTGATCATGGTGACAACATGCGTCACTCTGAGCTCCTGAGAGGTAGCCTCTCTGGCCCTCAGTGCTCCTTCTGTGGAATGGGACAGAAATGTGCCTATTGTTGTGAGATTAAATGAGAATGTGTGCCCCAGAATCAAGAGCCAGAGACTTCCCTTCACAGCACCATGGTGAGCATCCTACACATCAAAGTCCTGCTGGCCCTGGCTGCCTCTTGAGTCTCTGTGAGACCTAGTGTCCTTGAATTCCCACTTCCTCTGGCATAAAGGGCGCTGTCCTGGGAGTAAATGAAAGAACACAGAGAGGGGACTTTCTGGACTCCAGTGCACAATAGACATTTCAGTGAGTGTTACCTATCCACTTTTCTCTCATCAGTGAGCAGTTATCATGCCCTTTCTGTGCCAGATGCTATGGGAGGTGACGTGGATGGAGACCGTCCCTGAGGTGGACCTGTTGAGCATCCAGAATCAGCTTCACCTGACTGGCTCTGTCCTTATCTGGGGGCTGCAGCATTGTCACAGTGGGAGGCCCCATGTCTCCGGCCTGCAGGTCTGGGGGACCATGTTATTCCAGGGGCTTCTCTGCCTGGGCAGTCAGAACCGCAGCTGTGAGTCCTGAATGGCAGGGCTTCTGAGCTAAGGAACCTGCCTGGGAACAGTGATTGGTCAGAGGTAGAGGTGGTTGTCTGGAAGCCCCCTCCATGATCGCCCTCCCACTTCCTGTCAGCTGAGGTTTCTGGAAACTTTGCTGCTCCCTGCACAACTTGTGTGGGCCCTGGTGTCTGATGGTGCTTCATTCGGGTGGGAGGTGAGCACAGAGCAGAATGTGGAGCTGGTCCCCAGGCCCAGAGGCTGGAGTGACAGATCAGGGGACCTGGGATTTCACATTTTAGGGTAATTCCTCAACCTGGAGTCAGCCACGAAAATCTCATTTCCCACACAAGCATGATTTTACTACCTCTTTTGATGTTACCACGGTGCTTTTGAGTATTTAAATGTATGGCTTCAATAATTTAGTTTTAACTGCTCAGATAACTGAACTGCAATTAGAACATGCTACCACCAGGTGGGAAAGCAGGGCCTGGTCTGACCTGTTAGGCTCAGGCCACATGCCATCACCTAGAAGCTATTCTGGAGTAATTTCTAGTTCTTTTTATTTTTAAAAATAAAAAATGTACTCTGTTAAGATAGTGACATGAGGCAAATGCCACAGAATGCCAGATGCAGGGACTCTGATGAATGGGGCCAGCCAATGTTCATGAGTACCCTGTCTTTGGTGCTGGGATAGACATGGCGCACTTGGTCCCCTCCTCAGGGCAGTCCCCCAGAGGGTCAGCATCAGCACGCCCAGCTCACACAGGCTCTGTTAGGCCTTCTGCGACCTTCTTCCCTCTCCCGCATCATTACTGCTCTGGGTTGGCACCTTCTCATGTGGGCAGAGCCCAGGGTGGGGAGGGAGGTGAGACTGAGGCCCTGGCTCTCTGCTCTTCTCCCCTGTGGGTCTAAGATGGGAGTCTGGGCTCCTGGCTATGTCTTTGTGGTTCAAGGTCCTTCTGGAAGTTCACCTGTTTAGAAGACAAGTGCGGTCTCTGGTTTTGCCAGGGAGGTTCTCGGCTTGGAATCAGTCCGTGTGCAGGGAGCTGCCTGTCTGCCCCAGCCTCCTGCAGTGTGCACGAACCTTCTCACGTACCGACTGCTCCTGCAAGAGCTGTCCTGGGGATCGATCTTTGAAAGAGCTTGTATTGCAGTCAGAACAAAGTGTTTAAAAAAGCCAACCTTGCAGGTATTTAAACAGAAATCTGAAGTGGGTTTTATGACACCTCTCCGTAGCAGGCTTGGCAAATTCTCCACGTGGTGGGCGGCTATTCCCTGCTTTTCCCACAGAAGTGGCTGACATTTCAGGGACCTCCTCAGGTGCCTGGGAAGGTGTCCAGCTGCTCACTTGACTAGTCTGACCTCAAGAGGCTGAGATCCTGCCACAGGAAGGGGACAGCATGGTCAGGTGGCCTGGAGGGTTGGTGTTTGGTGTGCTCATGTGAGGCCTTTCTTTAAAGCTCTGGTAGTTAGTCCTGGAACATCTGGATTGGAATGCAGATGAGGGTGTGTCTAGGGTAGCGAGTGCCCTGCCCTCGGTGTAGTTGTGCTTTGTCAGTGACCAACTATGAGACGTCCACTTTGGCCTGAGAGCCTTCCTTCTCCTCTGAGCTGGAGCAGGTCCAAGACTTGGAGCCAGGCTGAGGATGGAGACTTCCTCCTGTCTGAGGATGCCCTCTTCTCTGGACTCCAAGACCATAGAAGGTGAGGCAGGCCAGGCCATGGGGTGGGGTCAGTGGAAGATGTCTGCTCCAGAGGCAGGGTGGGGACAGGTCCATTAGGACCATTTTCTCACGGGCTGTCTTCTGTGGGGGTGGCTGCATTGACCTTGCCCAATCCCGTGCAGCCACAGGGCATACCTTGGCTGAGGTCGTTTCTAAGAGGAATGTCCAGGCAGGAGGGAACCTAGGTCTCTTCTCTCCTTCCCTCTCAGACCAGAAGGACGTGGCCCTAAGGATGTCCGGCTTTGAGCTCCTTGGGGCACTTTCCCCAGCCTCCCCAGCATTACTGCAGTGCCAGATCTCCTCCAAATATAGCAGGAGATGAGGGCCAGGACACCGAGATCTGGAAGCAGCACTTTATTAGTAGTGCGGTGGCCCGGAGGGGTGGTTCCCCAAGTCTGAGTCCTGAGCACGCAGGGCTTTTACTTTCATTCACAGGCAAGTGTTGGTAGGTCAAGGCCAGGAGTTGGTGCGGTTCCATCGGAGGGTGTACTTCTGCTCCTTAGATGGGCACGAGGTTGTCAACACCCTAGGACTCTTAGCTCGTGCAGCTTAGGAGCTTTTCCTGCACTAGGCCTAAGGTGGGGGCTCTTCCGTCCCTGTTGTCTTGTTTCCTGCATCTGCCTATGTGGACATCTCGTCAGAGCACCTGTTGGATGCTGCGAGCTTCTTGTTAAATGTGGGGAGGCAGAGCTGCTGCGTCGGCCTGCAGAGCCACAGCCTGTCACCCCTTACACTGCTAGACTTCCCATTCTCTTCCACCAGTGTCCAGCTTTGAGCTCCTTGGGGCGTCCTTTCTAGAACCCCCAGCCTCACCACAGTGCCAGATTCTCCTCCAAACTCAAGTGTGGCCCCCTACCCCCATCTTCCTGGGCCTGAAAGCGGGAGTCCCTCATCTGGCTGATTCACTTCAAGTCGTGTGTATGCCTTGACCAGGGGTGGCTTGGTCCTCATTTCTGTGCCAGGATTCATCTCTCTGGGGACAATGTGGGAAGGACATCCAGGCACTTTGTTCACAGGCCTCTGGCCAGCCTGGGATCCTCGCCCAGAACCCCGGCTTCTGGGCTGGATGAGAGTGGATTAGACCTGTTGCTGCCGAGTTCCTGCTGCTTCTGGAAGCCAGGGCAGGTGCGGGTGGACAGTGTGGTGACGACTCGCAGACTTTCACGGGATGGCGACTAAGTGATGCTCAGCCTGTGGAAAGGGGGCGCTCTGTGGACGCCAGCGTTCCGAGGGCAGCAGGGCCCTTGGAAGGCTGTGCTCCTCCTCCAGAGGTGGTTCTGGATCCATGGATCTGCGCAGGTTCCAGGGTCTGGACATAGAGGCCCAATCCCTGCTCACCCTGAACTACCACGTGCAGATGTCCTGGCCCGTGGGAAGATGGGAAACCTGTGACTCTGCTTCCAACGGCTAAAGTGACTAGAGAATGGTGTAGCACACGTGGGCACACGCACGTGTACGTATATATTGTGTACACACCATGCTCCTCTTCCTTGTTCCCTGGTCTTGGGCCTTCTGTGACCTAGGCTGAGTTGTAGACTCCGGGAGAAAGCCACAGGCTGCTACCTGAGGCGGAGGTCACGGCCTGGCAGGTGCACACTGTGGGCCTCCCGGCTGCCGCTCTCATCTGGGCTTCCCTTCCTGCTCCTCTTGCACAGTCTTCTGTCCTCCATCGCCTCTCCTTTCTGATTGCCACCGCCTGTCCTGTCCCCAAGTATTTTTGTCTCACTAGAGAGGTTGGGAAGGAGGACTCCACTGGACTCCCTGCTCCTTCCTGACCCCAAAGCCTGAGACTGGCTCTGCTTAAGAACTTCATCAGTGAAGCAGGTGGAAGATGGCAGGGTGGTGACCGGCATCCTAGGGGAAGTCCTGAGCGTAGGAAATGTCAGTGTGTTGTCACATCCTGTGCCTTATTCTCTGAGTCTTGTTCAGATGGTACCTTCTCTTCTTCCCTTTTCCTTCTTAAGGGAATTTCTTCCCCCTCCTTCCCCCTGAACAATCTGAGTGGATCCTGTGCGTTGAGGAAGGATTGAAAGTAGAATATACTGGGTGGTAGTAATTGAACCTTTTATTGTGTGGGCACTTGTGCTTCATGCTTTAAAACTATAATTGGATCTAAATCTCACAGAATGCCAAGAAGCAGTTTCTATTATTGCCTCATTTTAGAGAGGGGCAACCTGAGGCCCAGTTAACACAGCAAATCAGCCGAAAGACCAGGATGTGAGCTGAAGTCCCTAACCCTCAGCAGGTGCAGCAAAGACAGCTGCCCCAGCCCCAGGAAGGACCCCCCAGGACTTTTGGATGGCTTTCATGTGCACAATTCACTGTGCCCACAGTTCTTGAGGGGATCATCTGCCTGGTAGGGACATAAGATGGGCAAAGGCCCCTCCTAAGGGGCTGTATCAGTCGGCCACATTGCCAGAGCACAGTACCGCAGACGGGAGGTTTAAACAGAAACTGATCTTCTCACAGTTCTGGAAGCTGAAGTCAAGGCCGGGTATCTGCAGGCTGGCTCCTCCCGAGGCCTGTCTTGGTGGCTGCAGTGGTGGCCTTCATGCTGTGTGCTCGTGTGGTCCTTCCTCTGTGTGCATCCTGAGTCTCTGGGTCCCAAATCTCCTCTTCCTACAAGGCACCCGTCATGCTGGCTAGGCTGCCCTATTGCCATCAGTTTAACTTCATCACCTCTTTCAAGGCCCTGTCCCCAAATGCAGTCACATTCTGAGGGTTAAACATGTGAATTTGAGGGGGCCCAACTCTGTGCATTACAGGGTCTTCTGCTTTACCCGGGAGGGGGCCCCTGAGGGTGGCTCCCGTTCTTCCTGTGCACTCGTCTCCGGAGCATGGGGAACCTGCAGGCCTGGGCTCGGGCCGTGCTGCCTAGAGTTGGGCACAGCTGTGTGTCCTCCTGCCCTTGATTTTGTGTCCCCTTTGGAGCAGCCCACACTCACTGCAGACTAGAGAGCTCTGTGTGCTCTCGTGTAGTGCAGATCCAGCCTTCTGCACGGCAGTCCTTCTGGGGTGGGACTGGCTCCTTGGAGCACGTGGGGTGCATCCAGGGAGGCAGAGTTGGGGGTGTGCTGTGCTCCGGGAACGGGGATGCTTCCCTCTGTTTTTGGAACTGACTGAGAGTGCTTGCCAGAAGGACAGCCTGTGAAGGAGCAGATCATTCTCTCTCATTCCTCCTCCTTCCCTTTCATTCCCTCTCAATTTGTTTTCAGGTCACAGCTTCCCGAGGTCGCCAAAGCTGTGAGATCGGACAGACTCGCCATCTGAACACGCACACTGTCCAGGAACAGGTTTTACTTGGCTCCCGAGTAGATGTCACAGTTTGGGAAAGTCCTCAGTCCTTCCATTTTGTCTTTGCCTGGAAGAGTTTGGTTCAGCTTGACATTCATTGTGCATGTCCTCCGTGCCAGGCACCCGAGTGACCTCTTCCTGTCCCAGAGCACACCCACCTCCTCACCTAGGGCCCTGAGCACAGGCCTTGCCAGGCTTCCAGCCTCTGGTGCTCACCTGGAGTTGACCTGCCAAAAGCCTTCCCACCTGTTGCAGAGGTGCCACCCGCCCTGCCCGAGTGCCCTGCCATCCTGGCCCGCAGGCATCTGAGTGATGGAATCTGTGCTAGAGCAGTTGTGGCATGTGTGAGTGTTACTCTGGGGCAGGGCACGTGGATGGGAGAGGTTGTGTCGAGAGTCCATTTTTGGGAAAAGCCTTTTTGGAGGAAGTCAAGATAAGTAAATTTTGAGTTGGAGCTCAGCAGACAGACCAGGGAGGAGCTGGAGGAGGGACATTCTCAGCAAAGGAAACAGGCTATGCAAAGGCACTGGGGCAGGGAAGAGCTTTGTGTGTTGGCAAACAGCAATGGAACAGGTCTGGGAGTGGTGGCTGAACAGAGGGCAGTGCTGGCAGGCGAAGGAGCTGGAAAGAAGAGTAGATTCAGATGAGGTAGAGTTTCATGCTGTGCTATGGTGCCAGAAGCTGTGAGGAGTGAGGGATTTGTTCCCATGACTTAGCCACATTGTATTTAATTTTTTAAACTATTCTTTGTTCCAGAAAGGATGCATGTCCCCTCACATAGCTCTTGCCCAATAACTATTTATGTCATGAATTACAAATGTAGAGTAGATGATAAAGAACCGTGTGATTCAGTGAGACAGGAGGAAAAGGGACACAGCTTGAGGCAGTGAGGACACAGAGTGTGTGACATGGAGCTGTCCACTCAGACGGGGTCAAGTGTCCAGCAGCCTGGGCACGCACAGGCAGCCTCCTGGGGGGTGGGCGGAGGGGTGGAGAGGGCCACCTAGAGGCTGCACAGGCAGCACCGCAAGCACCTCACCCAGGCGGCTCTGGCTGCAGGAGGGGCCAAGGCCAGGTCTGCATGACCTGTCTCAGCTCCACTGGGTCTGCGGAGGTCCAATGTCCAAATGGGGCTCATGCACAGGTACTGGCCTGGGCATCCAGCTCATCCTGCGGAGGACACGGGGCAAGCCATGAGTCAGGTCAGGTCCGGGCCAGAATGGCCATGTCTACTGCAAGACCTCTGGGTGCACCCGCCCACGAGGCGCAGCTTCCCCAGGGGCCTGTGATGTGGGGTGTTCCACTTGCCCTTGACTGTGGGCCACTCCTGTGGGTCCCGCCCTTTATTTTGGTGGGGAGACTGTTCCGCAGAGTGCACCCGGGAATCACCAGGTTAGCTGCATGGCCGACTGCAGGCAGGGCAGGCCCCGGTCAGAGGAAACTTTCAGCTCTTGAAAGATTTCCTAAGGACTGGCACAACCCGCCCGCCCCTTCGGGTCTGGTTGCCTCCCCTGGCTCTGCCATTTGCCTTCGGACGTGGAATTTCGGACATTTCCTTCTTGCAAAGGAGCAGCAAGTTGTTGCTACGAAGCAGGAGCAGCTCCCAGTTATGTTTTGGGCACCTGCCATCCACTGAGCATTGCTTGACCTGGGGCACAGTGGTGAATAAGCTGCAGGCATTTTCTAGCGAAGGAGAGAGGGCAGATCCCAAGGCTGGGGAGGCCAGGATCAAGGTGCCGGTCATGTGGTCTGGTGACAGCCCTCTCCTGGCTGCGAGACCACTGCGTCTCTTCACACACCCATGGAGGGGTTCTCTCCTCCTCCCTCTCGTATGAAGCCCCTGACCCCATCACAGGGCCACCCTCCTGATCTCTCCACCTAGTCACCTCCCACAGGCCCTGTCTCCCAAGCCATCACCTTGGGGTCAGGGCTTCAGCATGTGAACTGGCAGGATGCAGCTCAGTCCATGGTCATCAGCAAATAAATAACCAAGGTAGTTTCCCTGGTGAGCACCGCTGCCGACCAAAGGAAAAGGCACCGGGCAGGAGGCGTGTGTGCGGGCTGGTCCCCACGGAGGCACCATCTGGTGTTGAGATGGGAGGAAGGAGAGAAGGTGACCTTGTGAAGGGCCAGGCAGGCGGCATCTCTGGTGAAGAGAAGAGCAATTCCTAAGTGTGTCCCAGGGAAGCCCTGAGGGAAGCCCTGGTTGGGGTCAGGAAGTTTGTGTTGATTGATTATTTATGCAGAAGACAGAAGATTTGAGGATCGAGGCCCTTGAGGGCCTGAGAGAAGGTGGGACCTGAAGCCCAGGGGAGGGACTGTGCTGGGGCAGAGCAGGGATGTGGATTCCATGGCAACAGGTGGAAGGGCGGGGAGGCAGCTGCTTCTCATTCCATGTCAATTGATGGAGGAGTCCGGAAAGAAGAGTGGGTGGAGGAGAGCTGGAAGCCCTAAGCCACCACTCAGATTGCAGGAAAGACCAACGAGGAGACCACTTCTCCTCCTCACCCTGGTCTGGCAATTTTCCCTCAGAGAGCAGGTGGCCCTCAAGGCACGCTCGCCACATCCACCCCACCCTTCAGTCTGAAAGAGCAAGCAGGCTGTGGATGGAGTGCAGAACGCGGCTTGGCGCTCACTCTGCATCCGCACTCCCTGGGACCAGCTCCTGCACATTTTAAGCAAAACACAGGTCCAAGTTCATGCCAGGACTGATTGGCCTTCATGAGAGGAGCTGAGCCCTGGGGCCACCTGACCTTGACCTCTGGCCTGCTCACAACCTCTCTGATTGCTCCCATCCAGGATTCCTGAGCCCGCTCCTGTCCAGGATCCTCTCTCTCCCCCTCTGCTGCTCCACAGCCCTCTCCTCCTTCCATGGTTCCCTTGCACCCTCAGTACCTGGGCTCTGGTTGGTGCCTCATCCAGTGCTTGGACCCCCCACCAAGTGTCTCATCACAGGGGTGGGCTGTGAGCCAGTCTGTGTAGCTAGGGAGCATGAAGAGGCACAAGTGCTGTGTCACTTAAGGAAGGCAAGACTTTTCTGGTATTTGGACGATACTTTGATTTAGATACCCGTGGGTCGTTTTTGCTACTTTCATGGTAAACATGCTTGCTTTTGGGACAGAGCACCAGGAATGTCTAAAAATGGAATGATGCGCCTGCTTCCTGTGTTCTGGTTGGATTTGGTAGAACTTCAGATGCAAAGTGCAGGAAGTTGAAGCTGAACTCTTGCTTAGAGGAAAGAGTCCACACTGAATATTCAGGGTCCACTCACATACCCAGTCTCTTCTTTTCAGAGGTCTTGATGCTAACAGCACCTGTGACATGACAGTCAGCTTCCCAAGTGGCTGTGTTAGTCCAGCCATGTCTCAGAGTGAGCATGGGGGCTGGAGATCACCTGATCAACAGGTAGAAAAAAAGAAAGTTGTGCCTCCTAGATGGGCTAAATTTTCACCTGGCAAGTCATGGGCAGGATTCCCAAGTGACTGCATTTGTAATTAGAGTGAAGTCCTAGAGTTGAGCACTTGTTTAGATCAAGGCATGACATTTGTATGGCTACAGGTTTGACCCTCAATCCAATAGCAGGATCTGATTTGTGGGAAGATAACTTCCTGGTCGCCTAAACAAGGGGGCAATTTAAGATTGGAGGGGGACGGTGCTTCTCCCTTGTGATTGAAATGGTTGGAGCCCCCTACTCGGGACTCTTCCCGAGAGTGCCTTGTCATCTGTAGATGGCTCCTGTGCAGGGCATTGGAGCAAAGAACGGGAGACACTGCAGGGCTGGTAGATCCATACCGTGGAAAAACAAGTCACCTCTGCTAAGGGATGAAGGCCTCTCTCGGGGCTGGCAGGTTCGTGTCCCTTGGACTCTGGGTCTCCCGCACCTGGACAGTAAGGGAGAACAGTGCCAGGCTGTGATTTCGTAGGAAGTTCCCTGCCTCTGAGCATTGTCTCTTCAGACAGGTTTCAAGGCACCAAGTCGGTTCTTGATTAATCCCACTCTTCTTGTCGCCACTGAGACCTGGCGGGGGTGCAGGGGCTGATGTTCTTGAATCCATTCCCAGACAGTCTCTTGGTCTAATTCTAGTTTCCATGCATTCGTTTATTTGCTCAACAGAACTGAGTTTCTCCTTTATGCCAGGCACCATGCTATCCTTGAAGGATGTGGTAAAGAACCAGATGGATTTTACCATGTCTGGTGTTACCATGTCAGGTGTTTCCCTCAGGACACCTTCTGAGGGTGTCCACTGTGCAGGCAGGGCGACTTCATGGTCCACCCAACAGCGGTGCCCTTTTATTTCTCACCGACAGAACTTCAGCTGCATTTTCAGCTGTCAGTGGCCAGATTTTTCAGGAGGGGCCAGGCCTCTCCAGTCCTGGGGGCGAACCTCTCTGCGTCATCATCCATCATGCCATGGTTGGTTTGGGGGTGGCCTGTAACTCATTTATTCTGCTGAGAAGGAAGGAGCTTTGGGACCATCGTCCAGCTCTTAAGAAGACCATAATCATGGTGACCTCTTTGGGAAGAGTCCAGGAGGGAGCCTGCCCTGGTCACCCCACAGCTACACAGGTCCAGCCTACAGTCTGAGCATGGCTGAACTGAGAAAGGCGGGTTCTCATCCATGTCCTTGATGCCAACCCTAGCTGCAGACCCTTGTGACAGGAGGTGGTCCATGTTCCTTCCTTCAGGTGCTATGATTGGATTGGTAGTGACTTTGTTGCCCCATGTGTCCACTGACAGTGTCCACTGATAGGGACGCTGCTCATGTGTCTGTCCTGTGCTGGGCCTTCCCTGGGTTACTGGCTGGGCTCAGTAGGGTCGTTTCTGTGTGCAAGCTGCTTAAGGGGCTCTTGGGTTTTCTCCTCTGCCCCTCTCTGCAGCATGGAACCTGGTCTGATGTCTTTCACGTGGTTGGATATCAGTAAGTGCTTATTGAGTTGAGTTTGAGTTTTTAGGACAGGAATTTAAATTTAGTGGTTACCCATGGGCTTCTGAGAAATTATTGAAAGCCAATCAGCAGCCCAGAGGGAGGACAGGCTGGCCAAGGTGTGTGCTTTCCGGCCTGGAAGCCAGCAGCGGGGATGAACGTGACCCACGCGACATGCCAGGGAAAATCTATCATGTGTCCTGAGCTCTGTTTTTTATTGAAAAATCCATTTATAAATAATATGGACAAATAAAGTAAAAGGCACTTTATTGTGATTCAGAAAAATTCATGGCTCTGAGCGTTTGACCGATCCAGCTCCTGCCGAGCCTGCCCAACCTCTCTGTAGCAGGGGACCCTCCCGGCCATTCCAGGGGCTGCTTTGGGACCAGGAGTCTCTCATTGCTCAGCATGCTGGCAGGAAAATCTCCTTTCTCTTTCTTTTTACATACTAGCATTTATGGGGTGTCTGAGCCGAGTGGATTTATTGACGTGTTTTCATGCAGATAATTGACAGTGACGGAGAGTGCCAGCCTCCTCTGCCTCGAGCTTGACAGCCTGGGGATGGGGGAGGGGCTGAGCTGGAGGGTGCCTGGCCTCCCTGAGCTGCAGAGACGGAAGTGGGTGTCCCACACCCAACTTTCTCACGCTGAGCCCTGCCTGACCTTGGGATCCTCTGGGTGGCTTCTCATTTCAGAAAATTTTTGATTTTATGATTGTTTCCTTAACCCAAAGGCAAGGGAAAAGAATCTCATGATTAGCCACGAAGGAGCAGTCTTCATTCATTGAGCACCTACTGCATGCCATGCACAGAGGGCTGTGGGCACTTCCTCTTGCCTAGCCCTCTCAGAGATCATCTGAGGACAAAAATGGACCTGAGATATTCAGTGACTTGCCCAGGGTCACACAGCTTGTAATGGTGGAGCCAGGATTAGCAAATGCAATTGTCTTTTTTGGAGTCTCACCTCCCTTCCAGGATCACAGTGATCATATTCTCCAAACCACAAATCAGATGCAGCCAGCCTGGCACAGAGCAGCTAGACGATACGTGGCTGTTGAAGGGTAAACAAATTAATGAGACCACGGGTCACACAAAGTTCAGACCTTTTGTCAGTGGACAACCTGGCTGGGGGTCCCAGAGACCTCTGGGTCTGTCTTTCCTCTTTGGACGGTGTGCCAGGGATGGTGGAGTGCCTGTGAAGGGGAGTCTGGACACCAGTGTTCTGGGTGTTGTGGGTTCCGAGAGCCGTAGGGGGCAGAGCCCTGGCCGAGGGGCTGGCAGAGGGGCTGGCAGTGGGGACCTGTGCATGGTTGCCTAACCAGGTTAAACTGTCAAGTCAGCAAGCCTGGAGCCAGACACACGACTTACCCTACTCCAACTTGGGAAAATACTACACAGTACAAAATAAAATTAAACAGTATCATTAACCACAGGCCCAAATTGCACCTGTATTTTAAAAAGCACTGTGCAGCTGAGATTTACAAAGCCCAGCGGCAGCAGCTTGAGGCTGTCTTGGCTAGTGAGACCCTCTGAGCTGCCGGCTCCCACCAGGCCCTTCTTGTGCTCACCCTCTGTGGGGATGCCTGGTCCTCCCTAGGCCAGTCCTGGGAGGATGTGGGCTTTCTGGAGGAGGAGGGCTGGGTGTGAGAGTCCCAGGGTGCCCATGCTGCCTCTCCTTGTGTGCAGAGAGGGAGGCAGCTCAAGTGAGGGGCTGCCGCTGGTGGGCTCCAGGGCCTCTGGCATCGCAGCTGTGAAGGGCGGGAAAGGGTGGGCCTTCTAGCTTTTCAGGACCATTTGTGGATGAGCAGAAGCATTCAACAGCCTCTTCTGATTCCATTTCAGCTCTGTCACTGATCCATGTTGGGTCCCAAAGTCAATTATTTTCCATGCAGTGACCTGCTTTCCTAACTTGAAAAATGGGCACCATGCTGGTGGCCCCTGGTGGTTCCTGCTGCTATAGGGCCAGGCTCTGGGGTAATTTCTTTCCCTTTCCAGATTCCAAAGCTCTGTGGGTTTGGGGAAACAAATTCTTTTTGAGCGCAGGCCCTCATCTTAGTTAACTGTGGCGATGCCTGTCGCCCCCTAGTGGTCACCAGCAGAGGGAGGGGCTGCCCATCAACTTAGGCCCAGGCCTGGCCAGGAACTTGTCAGCGCTTGCTCCTGCTTGGGCAGCTACTGGGCAACCTCCGATGCCAGAGAGGGAGGGCAGCGAGGAGATGTTCCACAGTCCCTCAGACACCTAGCCCTCCACCTCATGGAAGTGCCACTCACAGTCAGTTTTTTCTGAATATGGAAATCATCTGTGTTTTGGTTTTAGAAAACTCCTCCGGCAGGGCTGAACTCTGGGGGAGAGGGGCTAGCTCAGTGTGTGTTGGGGGCAAGGGGAAGGTTTGAGAGGGAGGGGCTGAGCCTGTTCTTTCGGGGGCTCTCTCAGGCCCCAGCACAGAGCTGCACAACCTGGCTGAGTGTGAGGGGCATTGCCAGTCACGCCCGCAGGCTGGTGGCTTGCTCAGTAGCTGAACCCGAGTGTGCTCCCCTTGTCTCCTTCTCTCCTTGAACAAGGTCATTAAAGACAAATGAGAAGGAAATGGCGAGGGTGGACTGGAGGATGTACCTGTGCTTCTCTGACCTTGATGGGGCTGTGTCCCTGCTATTTGTAATCTTGGGCTAGAACGACTGACAAATGGCCTGATAGGAGACAAAAGCAAACAATAGACTCACTTGAAAGATACAGTGAATAGAATTTAATTGAATTTTTTTTTGGGTGCAGACATTGATTTGACCCTGTAAGATGTATAGAGTAAATCATTAGGGGAATTAATATACATTAAAATGTAGTTTATTATCATGGAACTTTTATTGTGCTTGTAGTTGTGTTTTTAATTATTATTTTAATGACTTTGTATTTTAAATTGTGATAAATCTATTTTATTTTTAGAAATAAATGGACTCTAGTTTTCTGAGGTGCCTCATGTGCTGAGCTGGGGACACTGATTCTTCATCAGCAGGGCCGGACAGATCGCAAAGACTGACAACCAGCTGATTTACACACTTAAAAAGAAGCCAATTAATATTTTGCTGTTAAACACAAATGTTATAGATTAGGCTCACTCTTATCTATTCTCTGGACTCCTATTGGATCCTGCGGAGATTGACTTTTTAAACCAAATAAGTGAAGGGAACTCTAAAAGTGGAAGTGTGGGGGGCCAATTAAAGCAAAGGATTCGGGCCATGATGGGCGGAAAATGCCCGATGGCCGCCTGCCTGGGGGACCATTACTAAAACGAGCAGTGAGGATGAGGTCAGGGATGGGGTGTGCCCAAGCTGTCTTGGGGGGGCTGGCAGAAGCTAGTGGCTCTGCTGGTGGGGGCTTGGGGCGATGCCTCCAGCTCCTCTAGTGACCGTCTGCCTTGCACCTTCGGAGCCCTCCAGGGATTAAGGGCAAATTCTTCTCCTTCCTTCTTGGAGCTTTGTGTGCAGCCAGGTCTATGTGGGGACCTTCCCTGTGACAACTCTCAACAGCCGGGTTCCCAGGGAAGCTTGCACCAGCTTCCGCCCTGGCTGCCTGGGCTGGATATTTCTGATTTTGTGAGTTTGCCAGGTGCCATGTCTTGGCAGCCAGAGGCGGGAGAGTGTGGGCGTGAGGTGCGTGGGTCCTGGAGGCACGAGGCCTAGGTCTGCAACCTGGCACTGACACTTATTAGCCTCATGACCTTGAACAGCCTTATTTGTTCATTCATTTATTCATTCAATATTTATTGAATCTGAGCCAACTGCTGTCCTAGGGCTGGGGATGTAGCAATGACTGAAATAGAATCTCTGCATTCAGGGGTGGGGGTGCTGAGGGGCAGAGAGGGGCAATCAACAAACAGTACAGCAAAGTGCACAGTGTGTCACATTGTCGGGTGGAGGGTGCACTGGAGAGGGACTGGACCTGTGGAGGGGATGCTGCTGTTTGTACAGTGGTCAGGATCAGCCCTAGGGTGAGGGACATCTGAGCTGAGACCCAAACGAAGTGAGCCAAGAGGAATTTAGACAGAGGAATCTCTTGTAGGCACAGGGAACTGCAATGTGGAGGCTCTGGGGCAGGGGGTTGGGGGTCCAGGAGAGGCCAGGGAATGGCCTGACTGGAGCAGGACGGTAAGAAGTGGAGCTGAGAGACAGAAGGGCCAGATGGTGAGGACTGGGAGGCAGGGTCAGGACCTTGGCTTTGGCTTTGAGAGAGAGAGGGCTGGTGTGAGGAGCAGAGGTGCAGGCTGGGAGGCCTGGCAGGTAGGAGGCCACTGCCATTGTTCAGGTGAGAGGGACTGGTGGCTTGCACAGAGGGGGCAGCTGGCAGGAGATGTGTCAGATTTTGGCCATTTTTTGAAGACAGTGTGAACAGATTTGCTTTGAATGTTTCACAAGGGGAGGAGACAGCGATGACTGGGCTGTGTGGCAGAGCCATGGCAGAGCGGAGCTGCATCTCCTGCACAGGGAGCTGCAGGGACAGCAGGTTGCGTGTGTGGGTGGGGAGGACTGAGGGCCTGGGAGTGAGAGTATGGAGTCTAAGATCCCCGCAGAAACCCAGGGAAGTTTTTAACAGGCAGTTGGATAGATGAGCCTGGGGTTCAGGGGAGAGAGTCAGGCTGAAAATACAAATTTGGGGGTAGCCAGTGTAGAGATGGTGTTGAAAGTTGCTCGGATGAGACGCCTGGGAGTGAGTGAAGGGAGGAGAGAGTCTGGGGTGCACTTTGAGGCAACCCAATGTTTAGAGGACTGGAGGATGAGAAGGAAATGGCAAAACACCCCAAAAATTAATAGAGAGGCTGAAGACTAGAGAGAGTGGGAAGCATGAGTGGCCCAGTGAAGATGGTGGGGAGGATGTCAAAGGCACCAATGGAGAAAGTCAGACCTGCCAGACTGTCTGGATGGAATGGTGGGAGGAAAACCTGATCTGAAATGGGCTTGGGAGAGAAGGAGAGGAGAGAAATTGGAGGCAGGCAGTCAAACCCTGAAAGAAAGTTCGCTCTGAAGGGGAGGGAGCACAACAGTGGAATGATGAAGTTACCTAAATCCCAATTCCTGATCCTAAATCTGTAAAATGGGGGAATGACAACACTTCGGTCACACTGATGGCAAGATTGATCGTCTGAGATGTTGGGAACTCAGTGCTGGGCACACAGTATGCACTTACAGCGTTTCTTGCTGTAGTGTGACCAGTCCCTTGTGACTGAGGTGTGGGCAGGTGGATGGGTTGATGTGTCTGTGTCCTGGGTTTTTTAAGGTGATTTCTGTTACTCTGCCCTGCTGGGGTTGGAAGTGCATCAAAAGTCTGAGTATGGGGCTGGGGCTGTGCCTAAGTGGCAGAGGGCTCGCCTGGCACACTTGAGGCACTGGGTTCAATCCTCAGCACCACATATAAATAAATAAGTAAAGGAAAGGTATCATGTCCATCTGCAACTAAAAAGTAATTAAAAGAAAAGTTTGAATACATTTCCAATTTTCAGCAGCTGTGAAATGTCATAAAAAGGACAAAAAGTCAGCCGCAGAATGCCCCTATTCAGTGACGGTTTACCTGGAGGACGGTGTGAAGGCACACACTGCCTCCTTGTGCCTGTACCAGCTGTAGGGTTCGCTTGCTGATGGTGCTTTTCAAGATTAAAGCCATTTTGACTTTGAGTTGGAGTCTTTGAAGTGTAGTCTTCTCCTAATTATAAAACTCATACTAATTGTAGAAGTTGGGAAATAGAAGAAAATGTTCAAAAAAGGAAATTTATCTGAGCCCTTATAACCAAATCCAACTGCTATTAACATTTTAGTAAATTTTTTCCAATATTTTCATGCACCCTTTCAAATTGGCTTGAGATGATATATTGTACAGTCTGTCTTGTGTTTTCCTCTCAACACTGTCAGAGGCATTGGATTCGTTGTCTATGGTCTTCGTGGATGTGCACTATGGAATCTTTACATTTCCCACCTAAACTTACATTCAAGTGAAACTGCAGTAACAGTTAACCCTTTTAGCATCAATGAGTTCCAGCTTCTGTTTTAAATATGTAACTTTATGTACATTTTCTTGCTCTGCAAAACCCCCTTGCACCTAGGTGCAATCAGTGTTTCCAGTTACCCCTCTGAAATGGAGTTAAGTCCTTCATGGACTGTGAGGGCCCCAGATGAGGCTCTACCTGTGGAGTCAGTCACCTCCTGTGTGAGGCCTCCCATGTGAACCTCCTCCTGGAGGCTGCTGCAGAGCTGGGAGTGGAGGTTACAGACATGCCTCCCGCTTCAATGTTTGGGGACATCCCCCCAAACTTTGGTAACTGTGATGTAAAAACAGAACAGTCTCTCCTCATCCCTCCTGTCGTGGTCTCTCGTGGCTCTGGTTGTGTCTGTTTCTTGTGATTCACACCCCATGTTCTCTGCCACCACTGCCTCTCACCTCAAACTTGGGTCAGAACTCCTGGAGATGGGGCAGAATTGTCAGGGGTCGAGGAAGGCAGAAACAGTTGTGCTCAAGAGCAGTGAGGTTTCAGCACCGTGCCCTTGGCCTTGGCAAACAGCCAGAACTCAATTTCAAGTTGTGACCCAGAACACACGTCTGTGGTTCATTTATGATGAACTATCTGGACAGAGGTTGAGGAAACAGTGCAGCCAGTTCCGCACTCAGATGGTTTCCATTCCATTCCACTCTAATCCTGTCCATTCCATTAAAAATGCCAATTTCTACCTTAGATTTTTTCAGGACCCACTCCTGGGTTAGGTCCTGCAGTTCATATTGCCCCCCCTGGAGCGCTCTGCTGCTTCAGGACCAAGGACAGCGACCTGTCCCTTCCCTTCAGCCTCATGTTTTGGTTTTAATTCTGAAGTGTCCAGCCAGGGTTGATGGGGCTCTTCCTGGATTTCCCATGGCCCACCTCAGTCTCCGTGGCCTTAGAGTCTGTGTCACTCTCCAGCTTAGCTAAGTGCCTGGTCTTCCCAGACTGTGAGCTTCTTGGAGATGAGCCCTAGCCCCCTCTGCGGTTTGTACTTCCTGAAATGCTTGATTCGATCACCAAGGCACTGAGGAGCTTGACAGGAGAGGGAATGTTGCACCAGGGCTGCTCCCAGGGTTCAGCTGGCTGCAGCTCTGCAGGGATCACTTGGTGACTTTGTGGACGGTCTTCACATTGGGCCAGAGGGCCTCTCTTTTTCAGAAACTCTTTTTCTTAGGACAAAGCCAAACTAAACCCATCTAGCTTTCCTCCTCCTGAGAGCAACCCTTTGAAAAGCAAGCTCCCTTTCATGGTTTTTATTTTTATTTTTTAATTTTCAAAAAATTTTTAATTTTTATTACTTTTTATGACCTCACCTGTGCCCTCACATCACAAGGGTCCCAGAAAGAAGCTTTCCATCGCCAACGTGCTTCACCCCACAGCCATGCTGATCTGCAGGTGACAATATGATGCTTCTGGGCTCCTTATCTTCCATATTACTGCTTGATGTTGTCAAGAAGTGAGAGAAGAGGCAGAAGACCTCTTCTTCACCTCCTAACGGGATCTGAGATACTGAGGATCAGGCCCACCTGGTCGAAGGGAAGACTCACGTGCTTATCAGGGGTCAGTTTTGGGCAGCACTGTTTTTGCTGTTAGCTGGTTCTCATCTGGGCCCAGGCTTGTGTCTCTGGGGTTGAGGTGTCTGCACCACTGATCAATAAAACCTGAGGCTTGGAGCCCAGTCCCGTACTGCCTTCCCCAGGGGATCCTGCTGGAGCCACCCAGCGGCGGGCCCTTTGAGCTGCGCCTCCGTGGGAAGCTGTGTTCGTGCATATGTTGAGGTCTTCTGAGACCAAACTCAACTACTCTTCAAAGCAGGGGAGAACAATTACCTCTATAAAATTCATGAATTCTCCTCCTGTTTACTCTTCAATCCCAAATGCTTGAAGCTGGGGTGCTTGTTTGTCATGTGGGATTTGTGATCACAGGTGTTAGCAAATGGAGGTGGCGAAGGAGCTTAACTTCTCCTATGCAGGCGGGTTATGAAATTCAAACACTACTGAAATCCAAACACCTTTCATCTATTAATGGCCACCAGTGGCCCATAATCAAGTCACACTCTGTTAGCTACACAATTAGCTTGTTTGTTTGAAGTGTGAATTAAGGATTTGAGGCATCTGCTAATGAAACCTTACTTTCTCCCTATTTTAGCTGAAATCCCTGTACTTTTCCAAATGCAGCAAGTTCTGGAATTTCAAGAAAGATGTCTGTTGATCCTATTTTCTTGCTACATGGAATCAGCTTCTGCTTTGCTCTTGCAGTGGAAAGAAGCAGGTCCCCCAGCCCTCCTTCCCTCTGGACCCGCCCTCACTTCCTTCTGGGTTTCCTTCTTCAGGGAAAGGGGCTCCCCTTGCTGGGGTTCTCAGGCAGCTCAGCTGGGGTGTTACACCCTTCTTGGAGCAGAGGTGTCTTGCCCTTTGCCAGGGCCTTTGATTCTCTTTGCTTGCGACTCTCCTCTGGAACACGCTTCTTTTGTAGATAATGGGATTCCATTATGGGGCATTAGGGCTGCTCCGGAGCTGTCGCTGTGAGGGAAGATAGGCGGTTTTGATCAATGGTTTCTGCTTGTATCTTGGATGTGTTAATTTTAAGATGGCTGGCTTCTGTTTTTATTAGTTTTATTGGATTTTCCGTGGTGATGGGGTTAGGATGAGTGTTGGTGTTTGTTCTGCCAGCAGTGAGGTGGCTCGGCTTGGCTTGGAGGCAGGAAGGACCTGGAGCAAGGCAAGTGGCCCCCTGTTCCCCTGGGTGTCAGAGCCAGTGAGCACCTTCAAAGCTTTTTCTTGCCTCTGACTGTTTGCCCATTTCCAAGGGGCCGGGTGGCTGGGTGTTGGGACAGAGGCGTGAGTGCAGCTGTGTGGCATTGTGGGCAGGGGTCTTTGCTGGTGGGCAGAGCCAACGCACCCTAATGTCTGTGCTTGATGCATTTTCCAGCGAGTCAGACTTCTCCTCGAAGGGCAGTGACTGCATACAGACCCGAGGTGCGACCCACTCCACTGCTGACCTCTTGTCACTAGTTCTTAGTGGGAGCTGGAGCATGTGGCTGTGTGGACAGCACCTGCCAAGGCAGAGAGGGAGGCCAAGTGTATGGAGCTGCTTCTGCCTCGTGTCCGGCTGTGCGTCACTGTTCTGGAGCACCGAGAGCAACAGCCTCTGCTTTTTCAGGCTCTTCTGGATCTTAAGCTGAACCTGTGGGGTCAGCATCTTCATCTGGGGCAGAGGCGGTGGGTTGGTACTGTCAAAGCAGAATCAGTACGGAGTTGTCCCCGATGCTCTCTGGTCCCGCCTCCGCATACCTGAGGAAGTCTCCGTGCTCGGGTTTTAACCCTGCTTCCTTAGGCTGACAGTTCTGTCCTTCATCCCAAGACTGCTGGCCTCTCTAAGAATAAAACACAAATTTTAAAATTTATCACAAGACGTTTGCTGTTGGCCATGATGGAGTAACTGGGACCTGATTTGTCCTCTTGCTATAAACAATTATAAAACTGGACAGAACATGTGAGATAAATATTTTCAGACACTAGACAATAGAATAGGCCTGTCACTACACAGTCACAGAAAAGATTGGGAGCCCTCCAGCCCCTTTGTGTTTCCGCCTGGAGGCATTTCAAGACTGATTTCAGGGAGATACCCAGCAGAGTACAGTGCTCCTGCTGAGTGAGGAGACATATCGGAGTCTTGAGAGGTCAAGGCAACCGGAGTGTTCCAGGGAAGAATGTTAGAGAGGAGAGGGTCTTGTGGGGAAAGTGCTCTCGAAACCAACTTGCCTTCCCTGGATGTGGACACTGAGTTGATGATACGCCAGGGGAAGCTCTGCAGGGTGGGACATGGAGCATGGGCCACAAGGTGAAGATCACAGGGCTCCAGCAGAACTGGGTGTTCAATTCTGACCACATGGATGGGTCTCCCCTGAACACCTGGGACGTTCAGCAGAGACCCAGAAGGGAGAAACAGGAGTGGTGGGACTAACACGTTTCTAGAGTAAAAGGTACCACAGACCTACCTGAAGGCAGGTTAGAACAGGCCCCAGGTCAGCTTGATCCACAAGTAACTTAACTGCCCCGCAAAGCCAAGCCAAGACTCTTTATTTAAAGATGTGTGGGCTGGGGGTGCAGCTCAGTGGTAGAGTGCTTGCCTACCACGCATGAGACCCTGGGTTCAGTTCCTAGTGCACACACACACACACACACACACACACACAAAGATAAAATGGCTGGCAGTTTTCCAAACTTAAGAAAAACTATAAACCCACTGTTCCAAGAAGATCAACACACATAACCATGCCAGACAAATATGAAGAAGACTATAGAAAGGCCCTTAATGATCAAATTGATGCAAATCAGTGATAGTCACCCAGTGGGGTTCCAGGGAGATAATTACTGTAGACAAAAGAGGAAACTGCAGGCTTCCGTCAGAAACCATGTGAGCCAGGAGACAGTGGGGTGAAATCTTCTGAGTGCCAAAATGGGGAAAACCCATTAGCCTGGAATCCTATATTCAGTGAAATTAGCCTTCTATGGTGCTGAGAGCATTTGTATCTTGAATGTGGTGATAGACATAAGGTATTCATTCACTGTTACCATTCACTGGCTATACATTCAAAACAGGGTGCATGTTATTGAATATAAATCATACATCAATGAAGCAGATTTGAAAGAGTTCAACCCAAGGACCTCACATGTGCCATGAATCTGCACATAGTACCTCCTGTTGGTACAGCTGAGCTGTCCCGTATTTTAGGGGAGGCACAGAGCTGTCAGATGACTTGCCCCAGATCATACAGACAAAGGGGGATGGAGTAACTTTCTACTTTAGAAGAAATGCTTTTCATCTTCTAATAGGCAGATTCAGGTCTTCTCACAAATCGGAGTGTGGGACACAACTTCCTGGGTGCCTTTCAAACTGCCATCTGGTTGTGTCTGGGGAACTTGCTGTGAAGTCCTCACTGGGACAATTTGGACTGTTCCCCAAATATATGCCTCTTCCCCCTTAGGTGTTTCTTGTTCCCCTTATACTTCAAGTATGCCTTCCAGGATGAGATGAGATACGATTGTGTCTTTTGGGCTGTGGTCTTATCAGTCAGGGTTCACTCAGGAGATGGAAACGTGTTGGTTATTTGAACAGACAGCATTTAACATGAAGAGCTGCTAACCTGTAGAAGGTGGCTGACTACTAGCAGGGATAAAAAGGAGTTCTAAGAGTTCCGAGAGTCTCAGGTATGACAGAGCCTCTGCTGCCTCTAGGCTGAGGAGGAGCAGATGGTGGATAAATCAAGGATGTGAAGACCCCCTTCGCCCAGTGCTGGAATTCAGGCCCCTGTAGAGATTGTGTGTGAGCAAAGAAGCGTGCGCCTGAGAAGGACTTGGGTCAGCAGGAGGCTCCCTGCTGCATGAGGGTCAGTGGACCAGAGCCAGTCTACCATGGAGGGAGTGTGTCCCAGGGGTGGCTATGCCCATCTGTGTGGACACTGGGCTCCCACTCTGAGTGACAGTGGTGATGTTAATGATAACGACAAGAGCAATAATGACAGAAACCAGAGGGGTACATCTTGGTGCATCTGTGGTGCGGGGATAGAACCAGGGCCTCACGTGTGCCAGGAGGCACTCTGACACTGAGCCACGTCCCGAGCTGAGATGTGCCCTCTTGCCATTGTCATCTTGCAGGGTCACCTCATCATTCTCTTTTGATGACTCTTAACATTCTGCTAAGATGGCAGAGGGGAGATGTTTACAGGGCCCAGCTTCTATATCCCAAGGCAGGACAAAGAAGGTGAAATTGGAGCTCAGTGGCAATAATAAAGTAACAACTGTCACAAGGTTGAAATAGAAATTGGGGCAGTTTGAGGTCCAGCTTATTCAGCAAATGTCATTGTATTTAGGGGCAATTAGTGTTTTGGTGACTGTCACTTTCTTCTAAAATCTTTTGTTCTAAGACGCATTTCTTTCTGGAAAGCCTGTACCAGCCCATGTTCCTACAATCCACTGCCATGAAGACCAGAGCAGGAGCCCCAGAGTCAAGTGCCTTCAGGTCCAGGCGGGTATTGTCAGTGGAGAAAGGAAGCCGGTGGAGATGGTCGTCGTCTGAAGCCAGCCCAACCACAGGGGACGCTCCCAGCTCCAGCAGCGGGTGTCCTGTGGGAACGTGGCCATGCCACAGGCTTTACAGTTTCAAGAGCAGCTGGAATCCCCATCTTTCAATTTTTAATTGGCAAATAAACCAAATGGGAAAAATACTACGCAGGCCAAGCTGGCATCTCGGGGTGGACTCAGCTGCTGGGCTCAGTGTGACCTTGGCTTTGGAGGTGTCCTCGCTGCACTGCTGTCCCTTGTGTTCTGTGGCCAGCTGGGTTCAGCCCCATCTGTTTCACTATTGCAGGCATTTGCTTTGTGCTGTAGTTCAGGGTCCCTGTCCCTCTCCTGGGCTGTCAACATAATTCCCATCAGCCGTCCCTCTCTGTGACACTGCCACCAAAGAGATGTCTCCAAAGCTGGGCCCTCTCTGTGTCTCCCCTCCACTTAGAAGCCTTCCCTGCCCTGCCTGGCTCTTGGGATGAGCTGCATCGCTGGGCACGCGGATTCCTCTGCACCTGGAGCCGCTGGCTGGGTTCTGCAGTTGTCTGCAGGGCTGCAGGCGCCAGCTACCTCACGGACTGACGTTGCCCTGCACGCTTGCGCTTCCATCTCCTGCTTCTGCACACACTGCTTCCTTGGCCCAGTGCTTCTGCCACTTGTCTGTCTGGGCACCCCTGCTCATTCCTGAGCCTCAGTGACCGCTCCTTGGAGTAGCCTCCTCCCTGCCTCAGCTTGTTCTCAGACCAAATTCAGCCTCAGCATCTGCTTTGCATTTGATACTCGTGCTGGATCTAGCCTTGTCTGTCTTCCCAGCTGCAGTTTCCACAGCCTTTACTCACATGTCTTTGTATTGTTAGGGCTTTGTGCAATGCCTGGCATATAGTAGGTGCTCAATAATTCATCAGATGATTGAACCAGTGAGTGAATAGATGAGGGAATTTCTTCTTCACTGCATCTGTGGTTGACTGTCCTTTGGTGGCTCATCGTTTCTTTGCTGCTGGCACGTAGATGGTCAGAAGCATGCTTTCTCATGTCGACATGACAGCTGGCCAACTGGGCCAGTCGTCGTGATTTCAGAAGTTGAGGCTGATGTATTCAGAATTGCTGTTTACCATCTTGTGGGAAGTCCTATGGACACCCTTGGATTTATGATAATGTCATTCTCATAAGCGGTCCAAGTAGAGCTGCGTTGCACCCTGTGCAAATAAAAATATCTATAAGCCATTATTCCGTATGCTGGTTGCTTCTAACAAGAGCTGGTCATCACTTTGAAACCCTGATTTGGGATTCTGATTTTTCTGGGTCCCTGTCGGTAGGGACCCAGAACATCCTGTGCAGGGTGTGGGCTTGGCCCTCTGGGTGCCTGGGAAGTCTACCTGAGGACAGGCACAGGAGTGTCCAGATAGGGCACTGTAGAGCTGGACCCCAATATCATAGAGGAGGAGACCCACTTGCCCATGGGGTGCCCCAGAGAGAGCAGGGAGAGACCCCAGGGGAGGGGCGTGGGATGGTTACTTATTTATTTATTTATTTAAATTAATACCAATTATTTTGTGTAAAGTGCAGTGAGAGGTGGATTCTGGGAAAATTTGCTTCCACTGTAAACACGTTGGTTAGAAGTCATTAACATGACATTCACACAGCCCTAATAAAGTGCATAACCCAGAGAGCTGGCACCATGGAAATACCCAGAGGACCTTAAGTATGAGCCTTAAAACCAAGAGTATTGGAAACAAGATATTTTTACTTCTCGTTTGGGAGTAATATAATTGCATTTTGTGGCTCTAGCAGATGCCGGGGCCAGCTGCTGGGAGAGCCGTGGCTTTCTCCCCCCAGCGTCGGTCCCTTGCAGATAAAACCCTGCAGAACTCTCATGAAAACCAAACTTCTAAAAATGATCTCTGGTTGAAAACCCACCCTTTTCTCTGCAAAAGCTGTCTGAGATGGTGTCGGCCCTAGAGGTATTTTTGTTACGTGGACACACACATGCACACGTATGTTCACACATGCCCGATATACACACATACCTACACATATGTGTATACAGACATTGTTATTTAATTTGTTACAAAAAACACCACAGGCCCCTCAACTGACCCTTGCTCTCCCTGACGTTAACCCATGTCTTGAAGACAGATTGGAGACAGACTGTCCTGGAGAGCCCAGGGGGAGGCCTGTCCTTTGTCTGAGGGCTGTTCCTCGTGAGATTGGTGGAGGAGAAGCTGATCTCAGGACTGGCCTGTTCTTTGGCATGGAAAGCAGGCCCAGTGGGCAGTGGGTAGGTCCCCTGGGAGGAAGGGAAGCTGCGCGAGCGTGGGCTAAGCAGTCCAGCAGACCCAGCCCCGGGACTCCCGTATCCTTTCCTAAACAGGTGGGAGCCTCCCACACTCCGGAGGTGGGATACCAGCTCCGTGCCTCTGAGTCAGGCCCAGGCTGCAGAGGGCACGCTGTGTTTACAGGCCCCTGCTACGGCGTGCTGGCTGTCCCACAGGGCAGCTGTATAAAGCCACTGAGCCTGGGAAGTGTGGCTGAGTGTGGTTGAGGTGGCTGTGAGCAGAAACTCACACTGGATGTAGGAAGCAGTACAAAAAAGAATCTCAAGTAGTTCCTGACTTCTTTCTAAAATTAGGGAATCACACTAGTTTGTATCTATCAGGTTGAAATACAAAACATAATTAAATTAATTTCTCCTGTTTTTTTCCCCACCTTTAAAAAATCACATCATCTAGAAATGGCAAAGCTGCACACTTGGCTGGCATTCATTACTCCTGTCACATTTCTTCTGGACAGCGCTGCCGCAGTGCTGATGGGCAGGCCGCGTGCTGCCCTGGGAACAGGAGCCCTCGGAGGGAGCGTCTGCAGTTGCTCTTGCACGGGCTTCGTTCCTTCGTGGCAGCTGTGCCTTTGTCCATGCAAGCCCTGGGCCCGTGCTCACAGTGAGGCCGGCTCAGAGTGGCTATAGACATGCACATCCTTTGGAAGAGAACTTAGCATGCTCTTGTTCCCCTTTCCATGGGTCCACAGTCCTCTTTGGATACACACAGGGACTGGGCACTGCACAGCCACAAAGGGAGGGTGGCTGCACTCTGCAGGCCTGGGTGCTAGAAGTCCCAGAGTGCTTCAGTCACTGCTGAGAAGGTTCCAGCAGCTGGAGGTTGCTGTGGAGTGGAGGCTGTGCTAGGAGCAGGCCTGATGGGTCACGGGGGCAGAGCTGTGCCCAGGCCCTGGGCTGGGAAGGGGCAAGAAGAGCCAGGTCTTCCCAACCAGGCCCAGTGGGCTGGCTCAGTGGGCAACCCTCCAGCCTTGCTGGCCCCTGCTGCCTCACTGCTGGCATGGACTTGCCATCCTCCACAGAGCCCAAGGCCTGAGCTGGTGACTGGACATGCAGGGTCCAGCTGTGTGCGTGGAGTGACCAGGCAGTGCTCAGGACTGCCTCGCCGCCCTCAGTCCTGCGGCTCTGCCCTTCCTGCGCAGGCTGCCAGTGCCTCCAGGAAGGGCCCACCTGCCTCCCTGCCCTGTGGGGACCTTCCTCAGCCTGGGCAGATTCTGCTGCAGGCGGCTCTCTGGCGGTGGCCTCACATGGGCAGCAGTACTTGGAGGCAGGCGTTCTACTGGAACATCCAAAGGACAAACTAAACATTTCAGATCTGCAAGCTGGACAGGCTTTGCTTTGGCGCCTGCAGAGACTTTCCTCATCTTGACAGTCGAGTCATTCTCCTCTGCGTGGTGCAGTATTTAGGGTCCAGGAAGAGAAGGGAACTTGGGGCCCGAGAGCTGGAGGAGGCTGGCGGGCGGCCAGTGGCCCCTGGGGCTCAGTCTGTCTGCATGGGCCGGGCGGCGGCCCCTCCGACCGCACACCTGGCTGGGCGCCATGCTCTCTTCTTCTTTCTTCTTTTCTCTGAAATACACATACTGGAATTCACCACTTGTGACACGAGCACATCCACAGTGTCTGCAGCTGGCGTTGCCATCCAGATCCCGTCGTCACTCTAGCAGGGATGCAGTCACTCCCAGGCCCCCCTCCCCAGCCCCGGCAACCCCCTGCTGCCACTCACTCTCGGTGGAGTTGCCCTTCCAGACACTCCTTATGGGTGGCGTCACACAGCGCGATGCCTCTAGCGCCTGGCTTCTTTCTCTCAGAGTGACGTGACCAGCGTCCGTGAGCGTCACAGTGCTGTGTGGGAACGACCCGGTGCATCTGTGTATCCATGCGCCCACGGAACCTGGGTGCTTCTGCCTTCCGGGCTTTGCGATCTGCGTGGCTGTGAGCACGTGTGCCCGTGTTTTTGTTCGAGTACTGTTTTCTCTTCTCTGGGGCCTCCTCTCCTCTTGCTTGGGCTTCCTGTGAATCTTCTGAGCCACACTTGATTCCGAGAGGTGGGAGAGAAGGAGCATGTGCTGGGTGCTGGGAGCTGGGTGCTGGGAGCTGGCTTGGCTCAGCCACAGAGAATCCGACCTCAGGCAAGAGGATCCCTTCCCTGCCTCAGTTCTTCCCCTGGAGAAAGGAGCCGACGATCGCTGTCGTGTGCCCTCCTGGGGGCTGCCCGGGCCGAGCCTTGGGGCGGGGCCGAGCGCTGCTGGGCACAGCTGCCTCTGCTCAGCTGGGGCGTCTCCTCTGCCTTATAAGACCCTCAAGCAAAGGCTCCCTGGATACCAGCAATCGTGCCACTTCAGTGGTCCAGGGAGTCAATGAAGCAGATGACCTCGGGAATCAGACTAGGGTCTTGGGTGAAAGTGAGGCTGACCCTGTTGAGGGAGGGTGCATTGAAGGATCCTCAGTCTGGACTCCTGATCCAGTGCAGAGAGGCGGACAGGAAGGGACAGTCTGTGGGGAGCAGGGGGCCCTCCGCCAGGGCTAGGGAAGCTCCATGCATGTTTCTTTGTGCTCCGTCTAGTACATCCTGCTGTTCTTGAAGAAATTCAGGACAGTGGGCAGAATGTGGGTTCTGAAAGCATCCCGCATGGGTTTGGGTTCCAATTCTACAGATCTTGGCTGTGTGACCTTGGGCAAGTCACTTAATTGCTCTATGCCCTCGTTCCCTCACTTGTGAAATGGGGGCATGGATTCAGTTTGTTGTGAAGAGTAAATGAGATTATCCCCATTGAGGCTTAGAGCAGGACACTATGTTAGCCCAATAACATGACACAGAGCCACCATGTTTGCATGACAAGGAGGACACAGAGGATGAAGTCCCCTGTCCCCCGAAAATCATCCCCACCTCACCCCACTGACCCTCCTTACTCGGAATTTTTATGCCTCTTAAGTGTCTCCACACCACTAAGTGTCCGATAGTGTGTGTGCACCCAGCTCCCCAGCTGGCTTGTAAGGAGGCTGCCCTTCTGGTAAGGAGGGGCCAAACCCTGGTAAGGGCAGCGGTGAGAGGGCCACTTGAACACCGCAGATTAGGCCTGGGTATTGCTGAGTTTCCTTTGCTCAGACACGCTGTTTTAAATGGGATGGGTGCTCTTCCTGGGGCCCTGTGTGGAGGGTGTCATGGACTGGGAGCCTCTACGCATGCCTCGGGAGGAGGGAGTGGCCAGGAGCCAGGTAGTTCTTAAGTCCATCTGTTCCTGGGGCCTCTGCTTGCCTGCACAGTGGCTCACCAGGTCTGCAGTGACCCCGAGTCTGGCTAGAGAGCTGACTGCACAGCTGACCCCGTGCAGTGCTGATGCTGCTCTGTGCCCTGACTTGTCTCTGTCCCCTCGTGACTGAGGCTTCCCTGTGGTCTCATTCACAGGCTGGGATGTAGGAGGTGCTCAATAAATATTGGTAGATAAATTCTGAATGCAAAAGTGGCCCAGGGAATTTCCTCTTTGGAGAACAGTAGCAGTGGGAAGCCCTGTTGGTTGGGCCGAGTGATGGCTGAAGGATGTTCATGAAGATCTTCTTTGGGTGGCCTGGGGCATTGAAATAGAGTAAATCTAGGGGTGACTCAGGTGAATACACTGTGCACCCCATCCTTGGGGTCACTGAGGCATGATCCTGGGCAAGGGTATGGATCAGGAGGTTCCAGTTTGCTTAGCCTATTCCTCCAAATCTCCTGAGATTTGGGAAGAGAGCCGATAACATCTCTACCTACACTGACCACACCCTGCTCTGAGTATTTAGTGAAACCAAATAGAAGCCAGCAGGTGACTCCGGGGTGACCGCAGCCGCTCTAAATGGTTATTCTGATGTTGACATTCACTGTCTGCTAGTGGGGGTGAGAGGTGGTGTGAGGGGGCAGAGGTGGGGACAGAGGGTGGCACCCAGCAGCAGGGCCGCTTCTGACCTGGGGCCATTTTGGCACCTACTATCTATCTCATCAGGGCCTCAGGACAGGTGGCTTACATCATGTAGACCTGGGGACGCTCAGATAAAGGAGCCCTCATTGGGGGCATGCTCTGCCAGCGGTGTGTGGGGGATCCTCAGCCCCAGTTCTGCAGTAAGCAAGCGGTGGGGCTGCAGAGCTGAGCTGTGTGCGAGCTCGGTGTGAGGATAGCCAGACTCTCGGTCGGAGTGCTGCTGGGGCCGGAGCGGCCCGCTTCCTGCGTGCACTCTCTCCTCATGCTGCTCTCCTGCCTCGACTTAGAGTCGGTTAAATAGCTGGCAAGTGTTCTCCCGAAACCGCTGTGTTTGGGGGCTTTCAACCTCTCACGTCAGCGGGCTTCAGTAATAAGCACACACCTCTTCTGGATGCATGTGTATCTCTACACACCTGCTCGCCCCCAAGCCCCATCCCTCCTTCCACCAGCTACCCACTCACCCGCCCTCTGCCTCACAAATGTTTATGAGGTGCTTCCTCGGGCCCCAGGACACTGTAAGTCCCAGGGATACATCAGTGATGGCTCAGTCCTTA
The DNA here is from genome assembly GCA_020662805.1 of Glaucomys volans. Classification (NCBI taxonomy): domain Eukaryota; kingdom Metazoa; phylum Chordata; class Mammalia; order Rodentia; family Sciuridae; genus Glaucomys; species Glaucomys volans. Next base: position 139,982 of record JAJEJO010052995.1, read on the forward strand.
TCCTTCTGTGGCCCAGTGGGATATTATCCAAATAGCCAGGCGGTCAGAACACAGGGTGATACACCCTCCACACCAGGAAATGTCCTGGGAAACGGGGAGGACTAGCCAAAGCAAGTGACACCTGCTGCAGTGGGATCCTAAGGATGGATTTTCCTAAGGAGAGGAAATAAACTGTGAAAAGGCTCAGGGACAAGAGGACAATGTGCTGGTTGGCCAGTGACTTACTTTATGGTTTCTGTAGTGGAAATCGAGGACAGCACTTGGACGATGAGGGAGCTCTGTTTTCGCCATGGGTGGCTTCTCCCCAGTCCTCGGTGTAGGCCTGGCCTCCTGATTTCCATTGCTGAACACCTCTTGGTAGTGGATGTTCCCATTCTGTGAGGCTTGGTCTTCACTGGGGCCTCATGGCCTTTGAACTGCATGGCATGGGCTTTGGTGGTGGGGCCCTTCTTTTCTCTCAAGGCCACGTGTAGTGTCTCTGGTCACAGGTGTCAACGCCTTTACGTCCAAGTCCCAGAGGCTGCTGACCCTAGGCAGACGGGCTGTGGAGAGAGCTGCGAGGGAGGCCTCTGCTCTCATTCCCCTGCTCGTCAAGGACAGCAGCTCCATGTTGCCTCAGCACCAAGATCAAGGGAGATGTGTACTAGTCCAACCCTAATTTAACTTACAATCCCTGCCAGTTTCGTGTTAGCAGATCTGTTTGGAGCTGGAAGTAATGGGCCATATCATGCCTCAGAGCTGGAGCAATGGCTTATGCTGATGTCACCCACTGGCTTTTTATGGAAATTATTAATAAATCAGTAATTCTACCTGCAGTGATGCTGTTGTGTTTATAAATATTTAATTTACCTTCAGCTGCCCACATTTTCTCCCTCTTTGCCTTAAACTCGGCTGACATTGCTCTTCTCTGAAGCACTGCTCAATAGATCAAGTTATCAGTAGTGGGAAAGGCTAACTCACTTCTCTCTCTCTCCCTCTCTCTGGAATAAGGCTTTATCTCTTCTTTTCCTTTTAATCTTCCTGTGATTTGGCTCAGGGGTTTGGGAATCAAGCTGAGAGAACGTGGCGTCTCTTGTGACAAAGCCAAAAGATTCGTCCAGCTTCAGAAAACAGACCAAACTTTCCAATCCCGACTTTGCCTAGTGGAGACTGGTAGTGGGCATGGGCCTTTCCCTCCTTCAGATGAATGCCATTTAGAACCTGAAAGGGCGTCTGATGTTTTCCTCCCACAGAGACATATTTCTGTCCTTGCCATTGACTCCTCTCTTGAAACCAGCGCTTTGATTGTTGTTGTGTGGCAGGCTGAGTGGAAAGGACTCGGAAACTCAAATCGAAGCAGAGTCCAGGTGGCACGTTTTCCTAGCAGAGATGGAGTTCCAGCCTGGCAGAGGGAGACCGCAGCCGTCAACACAAAGCGTTCTTACTTCTCAGGGTCCAGCGTGAGCTAATTGTTGTTATTATCTTTTTATTCTTCTGTTTCAGGAAATTGCAGCTTATTTAATAACATTTGAGAAACACGAAGAATGGCTAACCACGTCCCCTAAGACAAGGTAAGGTCCTGTGTCTTGCAGTTGTCTGCTACGTACAGCGAGTGGATTGGTTGACTTTGGTGGGTTACCTGATCTGGCCAGTCCATTCAGGGCAACAGGTTGAAAACACCACATTGTGCCAGGCAGCTGATGACTCTACAGTGTCATTAACCACCCATGTCCCTGTGGCAAGTGTAACTGGATGGACTCAAAATGGCTCAGCTGCCTCCCAGCTGTTGAGTGCCTATGCCGATGGCCAGAGCTGGACCTGCCCCTGGGTTCCGGAGCCTCTTCAGGCAGGGGCTCCAGGGGAGTTTATTTTGGGAAAGTGCCCACCTGCCACTAGTATTCTCCAAAATGTACCTTTAAAAAAGAGAAACTGGCTTAACTGCCCACTTCCATTTCAATGTGTTTTACAAACTGCGAGTGGAGTTGCTCCTGATTGCAGGTGAGAAGCTCCCCAAAGCAGAAGCAATGGCTGAGTTTGTGGTTTATTATGCAGTAAATGTCCTTGAACCTACTAACTGCCACAAGCATTTAACCTCACTGGCCACTGGGGAGTAAAGGGAATTGGTGAAGCACAGCCGCCCTGGGTTCCACCGGCGGAGGCTGCCGGGCCTGAGAGGGCGGCCGGGTTTGGTGCTGTCCTAAACGCAGCCTCGTCTTTCCTCGGCAACTCTGAAGTTTTTATTTTCGATGTGTTACATTCTAGAGCTTCAGAAATTTGTGGCCACTCTTCTAATGGCCACAGCTCTTCCATTAGCGGTGACAGGGCCAGCTTTCTGTTGGCCGAGGGTGTTAGCTGGAGGGTGGCCTGCAGGGTGACTGGCCTGCAGGTGTGAGTTTCAGATGAGGACCTCTCAGGCTGTCTCGCTTGGGCAGGAGCACGAAGTTCCGGGACTGCCAGCTGGGACCAGGGGAGGCGTGAGATGGGTCCTCTGCACTCTCGGTCGCAAGCTTGACCTGTCCATATGCTGAGCCAGGGAGGAGGGGTCACCCCTTAAGAATGCTCACTTACTCAGGAGGCACTTTGAACTTCAACTGCATCGGGCACAGCTGCTTACGGTCGGCACCCTTTAGATGAGGGCAGAGGGTTCCATTTGGAGATGAGGGATATGGAGGAAAGGGGGGCCGTTGGTGAGGCTCCCCTCCCCTGGCAGCTCTGACTCGTGTGACTTCTCAGCCGGAGACCTGGAAGGGTCCCTCTGCAGGTGTCCTCAGCATCTCAGCTTCTGGAGCCAGGATCCCCTTGCTATAAAGTCAACGGCTCACATCAGTCCACTTCCGCTGCGGTAATGCTGCGGAAGAAGCAATCCCGAATGTATTTATAACAACACATTTTTGTTCTCTGCTTCTGGGTCTGTGGTTGACTGTAGTTTTGGATCAGGACTGCTCCATACATCTTGTTCTAGGACCTAGGCTGAGAAAGCCCCCTCTATCTGGGACAGCTGGTTCTCAGGGAAGGGGGCAGGGGCTGAGACGCCCGAGGCAATGCACACAGGTGAGGTTGAAACCCCTGCCTGGATGTGACATGGTGTGTCGTGCAGGCTTGCCAGTTCCCTGGCCAAACTGAGTCCGTGACTGAGCCCAGCAAGAATGGGCCCGGGAAAGCCGGGTGTGGTGGTGCACACCTGTAATCCAAGCGACTTGGGAGGCTGAGTCAGGAGGATCTCGAGTTCAAAGCCAGCCTCGGCAACTTAGCAAGGCCCTGAGCAACTCAGTGAGACCCTGTCTCTAAATAAAATACAAAATAGGGCTGGGGATGTGGCTCAGTGGCCGAGTGTCCCTGAGTTCAATCCCTGGTTCCAAAAAAAAAAAAAAAAAAGAATGGGCCTGCGGAGGGACAGGAGTGGGGATGCAGAGTGATGGTGCACAGTCTGCCATTGGGCGAACTCAGCCACATCCCAGACCGTGGAAAACCCACACAGTCCTCTCCTTTCTTCCAAGGCAGCTTCGGGGAGTCACCGCAAGCCAGCAGGCACCAGGTAGCTGCAGGACTTTCTAGAGCACGTGTTGCTGGGCCGACCCCAGTTTCTGTCTCAGTGGTGTGGCCTGAGAGCTTGCTGTCCCCAGCGCAGGTGCTAGGATGTGCCAGGTCTACACCGCCCTTTGAGCGGCCCTGGCCTAGTTTCTCTGGGGAGATGAGGTGTGTCTGGTGTCTGCCTTGTGCCATTTCCTGTTTGCAACTGGTGCCTGTCTCTGCAGCCTCCAGCCTCTCCAAGTGCTCTTCTCTCTTCTGAGAGACGCTCCTCCAATCTGAGTGGGAGGAAAGAGCCTCTCTTGAGCCCAAGTGAGCCTCTCCAGAGTGTCGGCTTCAGACATGCTCACGGGTGCTGGACCACAGCACAGCAGGACGTTCCCAGGTGAGGGTTTGCCTCGCAGCCCAGCCGCCAGGAGCTGGGTTTTGATTGAAAAGCGATGTCACTTGTGGACTTTGTGGACTGGAAATGGAGCAAGAGCCTTGCTGTCCCGATGCACAGGGCGTGTGGGGCCCAAGAGGGAATGTGGGTGCTCACAGTGACAGGTTTAGGTTTGAGCCCTGGCTCTGTCACTCAATAGCCTTGTGACAGTAAGAAAATCATTTCAGCTCCTTCAAAGGCTCCACTGTTTCTTCTTCATGTAGAAAGCGCGTTACTGCTGACGCCGTCCTCACCAAGCCATCACAAGGACTGAGGAGGTGATGTTTGTGATCCTGGTCGACATCATTCATGGGTGTCACGGTGCCTCTTGTCTAAAGGGCAGTCCCCAACCTGCCCGGGGTTGAGACTTCAGGAAGCACCTGCCAGAGTCTTCCAGGCCCTGGAAGGATGGATCATTTTCCCAAAGGCAGATGGGCCTAGAGTTCCTGTCGGTGTTATAATATGCTCTCAGTATTTGCACTCAAGAGCTTCCTGTCCCAGGAGAGGGAGAAGTTGCCTTCTTGTTCAAGGACCTTCCTAAATTAGTTGTTGAGTTGGGATCAGCACCCCACCCCCATCTCCAGTATTGAAATTAATTGGTGCAGTTAACTGCTGAGTTCATACACACTGGCCTCCTGGTATTAAGGAATTAATGACACCAATACTCTGCTGAACGAGAAGGCAGCGCAACTTCTGTTTGCCACCACCGCCGCCACTGCTAATTTCATTTTAGAAAATTAATAAAAATGAATTGCACCACTGACATTTATAGAGTTTCTTAATAAAATGATACATTGTTTATGTGGAGGAATCCCTATTAAATTAATTGTTGTAATCAGTTCACATATAGATGTTGGTGGAGGAGCTGCAGAGGGACCCACTGCTTGTCTCCGAGGCTTGCTGGGGGCTGGGGGTATAAATAGAGCCCTTGCGAAGATATTGCCCTAATTATGGAGTCGGCCTGGGAGCCCGCTCACCTGTTTAATAAGGAGGCAAGCTGCTGGGAGACCCGGGGTGGGGGCCAGGCGGCAGTGCTGGGTGTTCCGGCGACCGTATTGTGCTATCGGCAGCTGGGACCTTCAGCTTGAAAATTCACCCTTCAAGATGTCTTTATTTGGCACTTGCTGTGTGCTCAGCACTATGATAATCCCACTTTGGAGACCCAGCTGATTGCCACACTCCCGCCCTGCCCAGTGAACCTGGGATCTCGGTATAAGGAGTCCTCCTCTGTCTGGAAGAGCCTTCTGGATCCTCCATCAGGCCTCCATTTTCCCCACCCGCCTCCTGCCAGAGGGCCCTTCCCTCTTCCTGCCCGTTTCTCAGTGCTCAGCCCTCCCAAGGCACTTTGCATTTCATAGTTGCTTTGGTTTTTTTGATTTATTCATGATCTGGCCCCCACGTGTGACTGCCACGGAAGAGGGATCTTAGATTGGGTGTTGGCAACGGGTTAGGAAATGTGCGTCTGCTTCTGTGCAGGAAGGGCGTCTTCCGGCCTGTCTGGCCCCAGCACTGGCTAGCTGACCAGGACTGCATTCCTGGGCACTTGCTCTACTCTAGACACTAAGGTTAAGCTTACTACCAGGGGCTGGGCGGGTGTGTGATCCACCCTCCAGGCTGCACAGAGGGTGTTGGAACTGGAATGTGAACCCAGAATTGTCTTCCTGCAGAGCCTCTAACCTTGCCTTCATGCTGTACTTTCAATGCCCAGAGTGGGAGTGGGGACCAGACGGTAGTCCAGGATACGGGTCCATGATGCTCTGCACCTCCCCTCTGCATGGATTCTGAACCAGCCCAGAGACCCAGGAATCCGGCCAGGCCCCCCTTTGTGGGTGAGTGTGGCCTGGGGACCTCAGCCAGTGGCTTCCTGCACCTCTCTGGGACTGGATTTGGGTCCCAGGCAGAGGCCTTGCAGAATCCATACTGCCACAGGCGCAAGCCCCTCCACAACCGGGCTGGAGCAGAGCTGAGCAGAACTCAGGCCCCTCCCTGGAAGACCAGGACTTGCAAGTCTCGAGATGGAAATAAAGGCAGATCCTTCTCAGAAATCCTGCTGTACCAGCTAGGAGGCGGGAAAATGCTACTAATTATCTAATTAATTAATTGGATTGATAAGATAGCACCTTTACACTGACACACTGAGGTCTAGTCATAGAATCCTGTGTCATGAACACTAAATGCTGCTTTATCAATAAGCAGTGAAAACCAGAGTAGTAGGAGATGGAAGGAAAGGAGGAGTAATCCTGAGTGTCCAGAAGATGCAGGGGCACTGGGGCTACCCTGTCCCCGGGTTTCCTGAGCCCTGTGTCCTGGTTTCTTCAAGTGCCTGGAGCTGCCCATGCCCCAGTGTCGGGTGGGCACCGAGGCTGGTGTGCTGTGTGACTCCGCACTGCCTTCTCCCTCCTGGCTCTCCTGGCCCAGTCTCTTCTGGGCGCCTGGATGTCAGGTAGCAGCTCAAACCCTGCATGGCTCCTCCTCTTCCCTCCCTGACTCCCATCTGGGCTTGCTTCTTCTGACTTCCCTGATTCCCACAAGAGCAGCCTCCTTTTTCAAGATGCCAAAGCACAACCCTGGTGCTCCCCATAACTCCTTGCTCCCTTTTGTGCCCTGAATCTAATGAGCGACCCACTGGCCCAGCCTTCCCAACTGGAGTTTCCATCCTGGTTTTCCAGTTCCCATCTGTCTGTTCCCCCTCCCTGCCCTTGCTGACCTGGCTCGGGCTCAGGTGGCTCCAGCTCCTCCTTTCTAGGATCGGTTCCTTCTGCCTTTCCTAAAATGCTGTCTGTACCTCCCTAAAACACTTCTTGCCTCATTATTCTGCTCCAGAGCCCTCGAGCCTTCTGTGTGGCAAGACCCAAGCTCTCCAGCACTATGCTCCTGGTGGTTATTCTATCCTCGGCAGCTGGGAGGTGCTTACTGCTCTCCGGTCACATCTTCTCCAACCCCACTTTTGCCTTCTTTTGGTACAGACCTCCTCTTGGTGTCCTGATGTCCACCCAAGCCAGCCTGCCTCTTCCTCTTAGCCAAAGCCCGTGCCTGCTTCCGGTCTGTTGCTTGATGACTTAGCTTTCCTAGGTATGGGAGTTGCCTCCCAGGGAGTAGCCAGTTCTCCAAGGGCAAGGTCACGCTGTTGTCACTTTGTTGGTGTGGGTGGGCAGGCCTGCAGTCACTGCAGTGCAGCGGACTTGCCCAGGGGGTGGGGGGCTAGTGTCGGACACTGCAGCAGAGGGTTCCTTGTCCTGCGGAGCCCTGGGGCCCTGGGGGTAGTGCCAGTCTGTGAGTGCAGGCCTACACCCCTGCTCAGACCCTGGCTGGCCCCTGTGCAAATGGTGTTGCCTTTGTCCAGCTTCCATGTAAGCAGTGCAGGGATGTTACCTGGTGACCACCTTTGAGGCACCAACTCCTTGGGAAAGGGGACAGGGCTTCTCTAAGGAAGCCCCCATTCCTGGTGAGGCTTCTCGAGTGGCCAGAATAGAAGTGCAAAAATTAGCATGAAGACGTCATTTGGATGATTAGAAAATCCCCAGACCTCTAAGGGAATGAGATTCAGACCCCTGCTACCACATGGAGGAAGCTTGGCCCTGCGCTAGGCGCGTAGCTGACACTAAGGGACAAGTGCTGTTTCCACGAGGCATCTGGAGTGGTCAGGTTTGAAGACAGGTGGAATGGTGGCGTTGGGCTGGGGAGATGGGGAGTTGGTGTTTAGTGGGACAGCTTCTGTTGGAGAAGAGGAGAAAGTTCTGGAATGGATGGTGATGGTGGCATTCTATGTGGATGTGCTTAGTGCCACTGAACTGCCCACTTACAATGGTCAATGTTGTACATTTTATGTTACAATTATTTTTCCACAATTAAAACAATTCTTGGGCTGTTGTGGCTCAGTGGTAGAGCACTTGCCTGGCATGTGTGAGGCACTGGGTTTGATCCTCAGCACCGCATATAAATGAATAAAATAAAGGCCCATCAACATCTAAAAATATGTTTATTCTTAAAAAAGGAGATACATTGAAAACAATTCTCAGAGTTGCTTTTGTAGCTCTTTCTCAGGTGTTCTGTTGATACAGTGGGCCGGTGGGGGACTGTCCCTGTGTAGGGGGTGCTGTTGGGGTCTGAGTCCGTGAGGGCAGTCTCACCCAGATCATTCCAGGGATTCTGTTCTGCAGAACTGAATGAAAATATAAATGGGCCAGCCATCATTCAACATAGTGACCTTTGCTTACGGTGACTTGGGGGGTCCCCTCTCAATTAACAGAACTATGTGTCTCATTCTGGGCGTTTCAACATGTGCCTGATGCATGGAGCCATTACCCAAACGACAACTGCAGCCTGAAGGACCTGGGGAGCCCTGGCTACCTGAGGATGTTTACCTGTGTTGCTGGGATGAGGCAGGGACTTAGCTGTGACCCGGATCCTGATGAAGGGTTCGGGGGTGTCCTGATAGTGCCAGGGTGTCTCTCAGCTCCATGTGGAAGTGGGTCTGTCCTGGGTCCCAGACTACAGAGCATCGACAGCCGGGAGCCCAGGGGGACCCTCCTGGAAGCCCCTCTGGGTCCAGGAGAGTGCCAGTGCGGCTGCGCAGTGGGGAGGTTGTCACCCACCATGGCCGTGCTTAGAGGACGGCGAGCAGCAGGTGCCCTTGGTGCTTAGCTGGTTGCTAAAGTGGCAGTGCCAGCTGTGCGTGCAGTGGCTCTGGCAGGCTTTACCCTTCTGTCCCCCTTTTCAGAGCCAGGGCTGAAGTGCTAGGCTGCTGGAGGCAGCAGAAGGGAGGCGTTGATGTCAGTGACTCCAGCTCCTCTGGGGTCAGATGGCTGCAGGCTTCTGAGTCCTGTCCCCACCTTCTTTTATTACTTTAATTTTATTAAAAATAAATAGGCACATCTGTGGTGTTTCCTCTGGATCAGTGAAGACCTAGGAAATGGGGCTCGGTGCAGGTCAAGGGCTGGCCCTCGTCCTTCGGCCTGGCAGGCTGGGAAGGCACGTTCTCACACAAGCCACCTTGTGCAATTCCTAAGTTTCTGTGTAATGAGTGATTACCAGTCATCGGGGCATTCCGGCTGGAGAGCCTCCCGAGTGCTCGGCTTGGCTGGGAGGTACTGCTGCCTTTGCTATTCTTAGACTTTCCACAGTCCTTTATTATGGAGCTGTCTAAAAAATTCAAGATAAACCAAAAAGAATGGAAGGAAATCTTTTCTGGTTCTCAAATTCTACTGCATACCCCACTTTCCACCTGACCCTTAGCTTGGTGTGAGGTGTGTGTTTATTTGCACACATTCACACACACACACACACACACACACACACTAGTACGTAGAACACATGCATTTAACACATCCACGCATGCTCAGGCACATACAGACATAATGCATACACACACACACATTACACACACACATCTGTGTTCACATGTGAGCACAAACACACAGCGTACAATATGTGCACACACACAAAGCACAGACACATATACACATAGACACACATAAATATGTCTCTCACACACACACCTCTTCCTGAATGGGTCACTGTTCTCTTGTAAGAAAGTGTTTCGGGGAAAAATGTCCTTCCGTTCGTTCTGTGATTTAATAAGCTGGTGCTTATTTGGGTAGAGGAAATTTTCTCCTAAAAAAATGAATCCTCTGTCCTGGCTGTTTCTGACCTCCCTCAGCAGGGAACTTCAGCTAATTAAGCTGTTTAGTCTGAGGTGACTCTGGGGGAGATGGGGCTGCCTGAGTCTAGGGCTGGGGCCACGGTGTCCTGGAGGGGCCAGTCCTGGCTGTGCCCTCCTGGGAACTCACTGAAGCATTCCTGGGCTTGCACCGTGACTCCCCTGGCTCCCCACCCGTGATCTGCAGGGATTCTGGCATAGACCTTTTCACTCTGCTGGCCACTGGGCAGGCACACAGGGCTTTCTGACTGGTGGAAACGAATGTGTGTGCAGGAGGGCAGCTGGTGCCTAGGCTGGGGCCGGCTCATCTCTGCCAGGCTTGGGGAAAGTTGTGGAGAAAGGCAGTGAAATGACAGAGGGCAAACTTGGAGGAGACAGCCCTGCATCTCCAGCCCATGTGACTGCACCATCTCCACATGGGCCACCCCATGGGCCAGGCCTTCTGCCTCCACTGTCACAGGCTCATGTGATTAATCCAGTCCCCAGTGTTGGGAGATATGGCCCTCCAGTTTGGGTTGACAGTGCTGTTTGGGGAAGGGACATGGCTCCTCCCATGGTCACAAGTGAACCCTTTCATTCCTGAATTGCTGGGCCCCGAATCTTCCCTTGGGCAGTTGCTGGGCAGTGGCCACCTTTCTACTTATTCTATGAACTATTAGAATCTGTGCCAGGTGCTGCACTGGGCATTGGGACAGAGTGGTGATCAAGAGAGATACTTTGCATGATTACAATTTTGAGGATTGCCACGAGAGTCAAGTACAGGGAGGGTGGCCCCTCCAGTGAGCAGGGTGAGAGAGAAGGGAGTGGCCACAGGCAGCCTCCCCAGGGTCAGAGCCGGGGGTGTGCACACATTCACAGGGAAGCTTGTCACCCCTGACTATGGCTGCGTGGCTTGCACAGAGCTGAGACAGGAAGGCATTGGGGGCAGAAGACTAGACCACAAGCCCTTGTAGCTGGAGGTGGTGGGTGTAAGGTTAGGAGAGCTGGGGAGATAGGCCAAGGGTCAGCATGGTGCTGGAGGCAGCAGGCTCCTGGTGGAGGCTCTGAATGGGGCAATTCAGTGGGCATGCAGGGCTGACACGGTAGCCCGGTTGCCCTGGGGGCGGGGATTGCAGGATGGACCAAAGGACGAGAATGGAAGCAGAAACATGGCTGCTTTCAGGTGCCTTTGCAGATGCCCATTTTACTGGTGGGAAAACTGAGGCTCTGTTTCTCTGACAGCATGCAGAAGACAGAGGGGAGCCCTGCCACAGGCACTGGGAGAACCAGAAGAACTCACTGGTAGCACAGAAAGTGAGCTTGGCCACCCTAAGGAACTGAGTGCCCAACAGCTCAGAGCCCAAAGCCCTGGTTCCCCTGAAGGTCAGGTGCTCAGTCCTTGCCCGATGCCACGCCCTGCCCACCTCTCGTCCCCTGGCATTCCATTGTCTCCTCTCTGCAGGCTCTGTCCTCTCAAATCGGGGTTCTGACTGTGCCTGGGTGGTGGCCTCTGGGTGGAGGGCCTGCTGTCTTTACGTTAGAAAAATGTTGGTACCAGTGGAGATGCGGTGGAGAACAGTGCAGGGGAGAGACCTCTGCAAATCGCTGCCGACTTTGAGTCCTTTGGCTGTAGTGCAGAACTCCAAGGTGAGAAAGGAATCTGTCCCTTTTCTTCAAAAGGAAGTAATTTGGGTCTGTTTCTGATGGAGAAATTCTGGCCTTAACCCCATACATCCTGTTGCTGTGTCTGGGATTATCCGTGGTTACGCCATTTCTCTGGAGCTTAATTTCCTTACCTAGTGCCAGAGGGTCTGCAAGGATACGTAGGAGTTTTTCAGTTTATTAATTTTGCATTAAATAATTAATAGTAAAGTTAATTGATGAATTATTCAATTTTCAGGTAAAATGGGATGATAAATATTCATAACTTATTTTATTAAGGGAATTTTCATTTCCTATGTCATTAAATCTAGATTAACCAAGGCTGATTTTAAATGAAGATTGAAAACAATTGTGCTTTGGAATTAATTTATTAAGTTAAGGTCATTGCTTTGTGAGTTTACCCCCTGCCAGAAAGTTAGGGCTCATCCTCTGAAGAAGGTTCTGAGTTCACAGAAATCATGTTGCCATCCGTTTAAGAAAATTCTCTGTGTCTATGGGGACTACCCTGGGATGGGCAACGAGGTGCTGGAGGATGGGCGGAGCCTCAGCCCCTCTTTGGCCCCTTCCCGCCTTCTGCTGAACTTGGCTGTGGCTTCCAGCTGTTTGTTGTTTGTTTGCAAATTGCAGCACAGGGTACACTCAGCCCAGATCAGATGTGACACGTGGATGCTGGAGAGGAGTGATAAGTGACTGTTCTCTAACTGTGGAGGAATACCCTGGGGTTTCCCACTGAGCTTTAGGAGCTGTGTGCAGGGATTTCCTGTCTATTAATGCTCTCGGTCAAGGGTTGAGGACAGCTTCTGTTTTTATTTGTTTTCTAGCTATCTGATTTCTTCCAGATCTAGTTTATGTTAATCTGCAAAACTGCTCCCGGCACAGACCCACGGAGGGGTGCTGAGGCTCTCCAGCTCTGCAGGTGGCCCTTCTGACCTGGGACCCGGTCACCTTAGCCCTCTTGCAGGTGATGCTGGTGGGGTATGTACTGAGGCAGAGGAAAGGAGGTGGGGAGAAGGAGGCAGAGGAGGAGAGGCGGAGGACAGGGAGGGGAGAGGACAGGCGGGCTCTGGGAGGCCCTCTTTCTTCTGTGCTGCTGCTTTCCTCCTTTCATGGGTGAGAAAACAGATTCAGAGACCATGTTGCCTGCCCAAGGTCACTCAGCTAATTAGCCGCAGGCTGGACTAGAGCCCAGGTCTTTCTGACTCACGTTAGAGTGCTTCTTTCAACTCCAGTGTCTTTCTTAGTGGTTTAAAATAATCCCAACCACCCGTGAGCCACTGCACCTGGACGGTTTCTCCACGTCACCAAGTGTTCCCTGTAATTTCCAGTGGAACTTGTTTGCTCGGAGGAAGCTGATCCTATGTAAGCCTTCGCCTCAGAGGAAAGCGTTTGATCCTATCTCATGAAGCTGCTTTCCTAAAATCATCCCTAATTGGCTTGGAAAGTGACTTCCAACAGGCAGATGGCTTCATATCTTCACATTCTGGTGTGACTCAGGGAGGCCTGGGATTAGATCTGGGTTGGGAGAGCAGTGTAGTTAATTTGGAGGTTCGGATCCTATTACTGCTGTGCAGACGGAGGTGGCTGCCTCTGGGGAGGCAGTGTGAGCCACCAGTAGGAGCCTGTGTCATCAGGGATGCAGATGGCAGGTGCGGGGGGGGGGGGGGGGGGGGCATTGAGGTAATTCCACAGCGTCTGGCATTTGTCCACAAGCCTTTATTGAGTGCCCACTGCATGTCTAGGTTTGTAGTAGGCACCATGGGGTTACAGAGGCAGTAGACAACATGGCCCCAAGTCTAATTGGAGAGCCAAGTCACGCATATCTGAGATAACTGGAGAGCAATTCCCAGACAGCACACACAGTGGAGCCTGGGTGTGTGCGTGTATGTGTGCGTGTGTGCGCACACACGCACAGAGCTGTAGGAAGAATGCAAAACAGGGCCAAGATCAATTGGATTCAATTGATTTCATTGGGCAAAACAGCACAGCAACATTTGTAAGGGTGAATTTCAATCAGAAAACCGTGAACTTTGGTGGTGGTGGTGAGGGATGATGCGCCCTGATGAGGGACAGGAGAGACGACACTTGGACTTTTCTCATCTTGAAACCACACAGAGAGCAGATTAATTGGTGGCTTTGGCACCAACGACTCTAGAGTTCTAGAGGCCAGGGGATGTGGGAAGATGCAGGGACAGCCAGCGTTCTGGAGGGAATGGCTTCGGGAGGAGGGTGCTGTGCAGGGCGTCTTTTCTGTGTTCAGGCTGCTGGGAGTCTGGCAGGGGATGGAGAAACAGCCATGCTGACCCCTCTGCATCGACTAAACACCCTGAAGAGCTGACCTCGCGGGCACAGTGTGTCCCCCTTTTATCGAGTATCCGTACAGACCGGGGAGGTCGAAGCACCTTCCCAGGCTGGGACTCCAGCTAAGCCCTCTGATGGGGAAGCCTGTTGGTGCCTCTGCATGTGGGCAGCTCACAGGACCGCAGGCAGAAGTGTTTGCAAGGTCACTCTGGGGTCACTTCTTGCTCACTTGAGAGCATGCTCCTCACCCCGCCCTTGGACATCATCCGTAGTGAGAGGGGCGGGTTTTGTAGTCACATGGGAGGGAGTTTGCTGGGCTTGTAGCTTTCCTGTAGTTTTTTCTCAGAATTGAGCCAGTAGGTGCAAGTGGTCCTAAAAGGAAGGGACCCTAGATGGGTGTGCCTCAGCAGCAGGGATCAATGGGGCTCATGAAGATGCCACCTCCCACGATCATGTGCCACACAGAAGAGCGGAGGCTGAGTGGCCACTTCTCCTTTCTGGCCCTGGCTTTCCCTCTGAAAATGGCTAGATTGGATTCAGGATGGAAGGTGAAGCATGACCCAGAAATGCTCAGGGCAGACATACCCTTCCTGTGGGCAGGATCAGCCTCAGAAGCCTAGCCAGCTGCCCTGGCCACACCTGTATTCCCAGCTACTTGGGAGCTAAGGCAGGAGGATTGCATATTTGAGGCCAGCCTGGGCAACTTCACGAGACTCTGTCTCAAAATAAAATAAAAAGGGTGGGAATGTCATTCAGTGGTGAGGCACCCCGGGTTCAATCCCCAGTACCAAACAAAACGAAAACCTTCCTAACATGGCTCTTGTTTCGATGGCCGTGCGAGTTGACAGCACTGGGGTGGAAGTTCCTTTGCCGTCTGTGGGCTGTAAAGAGACGTTGTATGTTTACAGGGCCCCAGACCAGGAGTCAGGATGCTGTCATCAAAGAGGTCATGTCACCCTCCTGTCAGCCAGATTGGGAAGCTGGATCCTCCTTGTTGGGAGACGGTGTGGCCCACACAGCTGCGCACAGATCTCTAGCCTCGCCATGTCCTTCTCAGATGGGTGACTCAGAGGGACAACAACTGGGTTGGAAGCCCAGCATTTTCATTGATGGGGGGTGGGCTCAGCCCCACATCTTCTGTTTGGTTCCTCGAGTGGGCATAGGTCATTCTGGAAAGGAGCTGAGGATGGCCTGGGTGTTCCTGCATCCAATTTATCTGACTTTCAAGTGGTTCATTCCCTCCCTTTCTGGATCACACCCTGGGGCTCTAGGTGATGGCTTAATTTGCTCGAGGAATCTTGATACCACCCAGGCAGCTGCTTCCACTCGCTGCTGGGGTGTCCTGTTAACAGGAGCAGACCACATTCTCTGGGCTGTGTAACCTTTATCCCAGCCCATTAGGGTTTTCCACCCCCACCCCACGTTTCTTTTCCTGGAGGGCTGGCGTGCTTAGAGGCAGCGTAATAGACATCGATTTGCAATGATTTTTCGCCACTGTGCTTCAGGAGGGCCCAGGAGCCCATAATTAATCCTCACAATGGCTCATCCCTTTTGTTTGAAAATGACCTAGTAGCTGAATTGCTCCAGCAGGCCAGGCCAGCCTGACCCAGTTCAGCTCCCTGCCTTCTGCGGCTTCATTCAAACAAGTCCGCTATGAATTATTCAGCCCTGCTGCAGGGGAGAGGGGGTGCCCCTCTTGTAATAGTTAATCAGCAGCTAGGGAGGACAGCGTCACTTTCACAGACAGCCGCTGCACACGGACAGGCAGGTGATTGAGTGTTCTTGGAAGTTGGGTCGAATCCTGCCCTTTCAAGGAAGCTGGCTGCCCTCTGATCTCAGGACAGTGCTGCTGCTCGGGCTTCACCACGATCCCCGTGGGCAGGTCCTCTTCCCGAGCCCACAGAAAATGACCTCCTGACCCCTCCCAGCTTGGGACTCCTGTGAGACTCCCATTTCAATGCTCTCTGGAAGTTTCCTGTTCCTGTTTTCTCTGAAGCCAGTCATGGGGCATCAGTGGCTCGCAACAACTCAAGCCTGCTATCTTAGGATTCTGTGTGCCGGGAGGCAGTCTCGGGGCCTAACCAGGTGCAGCAGGGCTGGCTCCTGGGGGACTAGAGGAGGATCCTCCCCTTGCCTTTCCTGCTGCTAGAGGCCACCCACCTCCCTTGGCTCCTGGATGCTTCTTAATCGCCAGCAGTGTGGCATCTCTCTGCCTCTATCCCTGCCTTTGACCTCTCTCCTGCCTTCCTCTTTAAAGTCACTTTCCAAGTGATTTACCTGGGTGCATCTAAACAATCCAGAATCACCTCCCAGCTTAAGATCAGCAGTTTGGCAATCTTAATTCAACCTGCCACCTCAATTCCCCTCTGCCATGTAACCAGGGATTAGGAAATGGCCATCTTTGGTTTTAAGGAAATTTCTATTGAGAAGAAACCCCAAGAGCTTCCCAGAGTGGGCAGTCTAGTGTAATTTCAAGAGTGTGGGCTCTGGGACAGACAGGCTGGGGCCCGTCTGAATGCTGCCGTTTGTATGCTAAGAGAATGATGTTGACACGGGACAGCAGGTGTGCAGGGATTCTCTGCGAGCGCTCTGCTCGCTTCTGCTCTCTGAGCGCGGTGAGATGGCTCGTGAATACTGCCCTGCCAGTGCTGCGAAGTGAGATGAGATGGTATGAAGAAGGGAGTGACCCCAGGAAGCAGCCCACATCTGGCATGAATGTCATATCCCTCTGTCCTCAGGCCAACAGTGGCACCTCTCTGTCGGGAGGTGGTGGCTTCCTCTTACTGTGCCTTGCCTGGAGCCTAGGTGGGGAGGCTGCGGGCTGATGGGGTCCCTGTGAGCAGTATATCTGGTGCAAAACTGTAGCCTGGAGCCTCAGCTGCCAGGCTGTTCGCTTGACGTCTCCCACGTCTGGTTCCTTCAAACCCATTCACTTAAACCTTGGGTGTTGGGTCGGGTGTCCACGAGGGACTCAGACTGACCAGGTGGACCTTTTCCTGTTCTTCCTCAAGGTTTCGATAGATGATCTTTATAATTTCCACCGCTGCGTCAGTCTCTTACGCCCCTTGGAGAACTTGGCCACGGCACCATGTTTTTTCTTGCCATAGCTGGTGGAGGTTGAGATTATCTTCTGCATTCAGCAGCCAGAGATGAAGACATAAATGACCTGATTATATGACTGATGAGTAGCAGAGCTGAATACTAGGCCCAGATCTGAACGTCTTTCTGTTCGAGTTCTAGATCCTTCTTTCCATAAATACCCAGCAGATACACTGGCTCTCCATAAGAGGAGCCCACCTCCTTCCCCCTCTGTTCTTTCCCCTTTATGGTGGCACATTCTGGACTTTCCTGCTCACTTTTGACCTTGACATGAAGGGCGGAGGAGCCTCTTGGAGGCAAGCCTTCTTGTTGGCTGCAGTGTTTCTCCGGGCTCCAGGCCTCCAGGGTCTCTTCCATGCTCTCCTGTAGAGACCACAGACTCTTGCTTCCTTCTCCCACTTTCCAGACCTCATTTTTTGGTGGGGGTGGAGGCCTTTGCTTTGTGGGCCACCCTGTCAACCCTGTCAACCCTGTCAGTTCCTTTCCTCATGCTTCCCCTCCTCCACACCGGTGGCAGTCTTCCCGGCCAGTCTTTCAACCACCTTCTCAGGTATGCAGCCAGTCTCAGCTGGTCCTTGCAGGCTGGGCTCCCAGCTCACCCCAGAGAGTTTAGCATCAGTGCAAGAAGCAGCAACTTGCTGAAATGCAGTGTGTGCAGATAAATTATTCAGTGAAACCTAGTCTAACTTTATTAAGCCTGGAATCATCCTTCTCTGTCAGAAGGCGCAGACAGAGGCTGGATCAGGCCAGCGGCCTCCCAGGGCCTGAGGATGGTGGCTGGCCAAAGACTGAGTTCCCCCTGTGGGCTCCAGTGGGCTGCCCGTGAATGCCCTTGGCCTTGTGCCTGTGTGGTCCTTCAAGCAGATGGGGCTGGAGCGGGGAGAGTGTACTGGGTGGAGGAGTGAGGGAGGCTCCCCAGGAGAAGAGTGGTCTCCGTGCACCTCCATGGGCTCAGAGAGGAGGATTTGGGGCCAGAGTGGCTTCAGGTCAGGATGCCCAGGACCACCCTGAGACGAAGGAAGGACTCAGGCGAGACCTCCCCCCACAAACAGGCCAGGGAAGCACATATTTATTCATGATATTTAACATCATAATAGAGTTAAAGAGTTTGTGGCATTTTAAATGCTTTACAGATTAATTTATATTCTAACATGGTAATGAGGAAGCGGCTTTTGTCCAAGAGGTGAGATATGCAAAAATAACCTTTAAGTTTCTCATAATTAACCTTTAATGGGATTCTCACACTTCAGCAATATATTTTATGCTTCAAAACTGCAACGACAGAAGGAATCATGTGCTTCCTGCATCCAAGAGCCTAGTGAAGTGAGGTCACTTGGACGCAGGTGCTTCTGCCCCTCGGTATTTTTGGTCCAAGTTCATGTGGGAGGTCAGTACAGGAGGCTTGGCTCTGTGCCACATCAGCCTTTCTTTGCATCCATCCAGAAACCAAGCTTCTGGTTCTTCAGGGTGCATCCTCCCTCATTATGGTCCCCCAGCCACAGTGGTTGGCTCTTCCTCAAAGTCCTCTTTTGTTGATTCTGAAGAATGCCCAGCATGACCGGGGCTCTGCCCTGCCTTCCTAGTAGGGGCTGCAGATATTCAGACCATAGTGACAAAAATCAGGAGAGATGGTGCCACTGCTCTATCCCAGGTGTCCTCTGTATTTGGTCAGGGCTCTCCAGGGGGAAAAAAAAAATCAGGAGAGAGAGAGAGAGAGAAAGAGAGAGAGAGAGAGAGAGAAGTGCATGTGTGTGTGTGTATGTGTGTGTGTGTACCCACAATCATGTTTGGTCAATTATCTGGGCAGCCCCTGGCCCAGTCAACTTGACACATAAAATTAACCACTGCACATCCTGCCCCTGGGTCCTTTTCCTGTGACAGCTGCTGGCTCTTCCTCGGTCCCTGGCCCAGCTATGCCGATTCATTGTTCAGTTAATTTTTTTAAAAAATCACTTAAAATAGGGAATTCTGATAATCATAGACATATAAGTTAAGAATTTTAGCTTCGAGACTGTTCATAGGTAGTGACTTTCTTCAGTCTTCTGGTGCAGTCTGGGTATTTTAATCTTCCTTAGCATGGGCCTGCTGTTGGGGGGTTTCGACTTTTTTTACAAGTTGCCTTGTAAAACACCTCTCTCTAATGTCTAATTTGGATGTCTTCAAAGTGGAGGGGACCCCTAAGGACACTTGTGAAACAGTTGAAGCTCAAAGTCCTTCTGGAGTTTGCGCCCCAGTGTCGGCGAGTTAAATCCATCCCCTCTAATCAGGAGCATTCTTCCAGCTGCTCACTGTCCTGGAGTCTTTCTAAGTATTTGTGTTTGTAGAACAGCTTATTATACTCTTATTATACTCCTGTTTCATCATTTAGCACATTATTTAATTTATGTAATTACCATAAAAATACATCAGTGCAAACAGGTTTGGAAAGAACCTGGAGGACTCTTGGTTCCCACAGAGCTCAAGGGTGGAGAGGACACCATGGCACCCTGCAGAGCAATGGCCACTGGCACTTGGCGGCCATTCAGCAGGGAGGAAGCTGCTGCGCCTGGTCCTGGCCTGTTTCCATCCTGTGAATGCTGCCATCATGGTGGATTTCCTGTTGCCAAGGGTTATATGACCCAACTGCTAAGTGACCTCCTGAACATTTAAAATCAGCTCTCCCTTGGGCCAAGTGGACTCCACCAACTGGCCTCCTACGCTCCAGGGTGGAGCGCGTGGTGGGCTCCAGCACTGACTTTTGGAGAGATTGTTCATTGGGGTCCTTGGCGAAGGGAGGCAGGTAAGAGCTTTCACTGCACCTGTGGTCAGCTACCTCAGCCCTGATTTACCTGACAGCCACCGGCTCCTCCCCCTTAACACTCATTAATCCCAACCTGGAGCGCTCCTCCCTCCTCCAGCCCCCTCCTTCGATCCCCTGTCCTGGGGGCCCTTGTGCTGCCATTCTGCCATCAGTGATCTCTACCAGCTGGCCCAGTGCCCTCTTGAACTTTTCTGGCTCTTTAGTCTTCTACAAAACTTTGCTGTTCTGCATCTCAGGCCCTCAGGGACTTAGTAGGCTTTTGCTGCCTAATTTAATCAGCATTTCCAGCCAAAGTGTTGGCTTGCAAGGGCTTCATTACCTCCACCAGCATGGCACGCTGACTCCTGGGGCCTTTCAGGTCTCAGAGCCTGCATGCGTGTGGTTACCTCTATCGCCGGCACAACCACCTCTGTGGGGGGGGGCAGTGTTTTCTGGATCCCTTTACTCTTCCTGTCACTCAGGGTTCTGATAGAACTGGGCACCCCCAGTGTGGACAGTCCCAGAAGCAGGGTGGGGCAGAATGAGAGCCCATGTTCGTGGCATCCCGTGACGTCTGAGCTTTGAGCTTTTGATTTGACTCAGAGGTGGGTTTTGGAGTTGGGAATATCATGACTGTGTGTGTGCACGTCATAAAAATGAAGTTTTTCATTTTTAGAAACTCCGTGTCCCTGCATGTGAGATCAATAGCACGCCCCTCGTCTGTGCAAACGCGAAGCAAACATCACAAGGGGGAATATGCCTTGGTGGCCCCGGGTTCATGTGCCGGGTGAGGAGGAGACTGTGGCTGAAGGGAGGGGAGCACAGGAAGAGCTTGCTGTCAGACTCCTGAGAGCAGAGTGACACTGCCTGCTGGCCAGGTGTGAGCAGACCTCCTGCTGATCTTAACCCTGAAGAGCCGAAGAAGAGCCGAGCGAGCGAGTGAACAGAGTTTGTCTTTGTGTGGGATTGAGACTCAACCCACTAAGCGAGTTACTCCTACTTCCCAGATAGTTCTGTGCTTGGCCCGAAGCCTGGGGTCTGGAGCACAGGAGACCCCTGACTCCACAGACCTCTTGATGACCCCTGAGGTCCATTCACATTTCAGAAATTGAAGGGTTAAGTGCTTTCTGTTTTCTCAGGAGAATTCTAGTGCTTGAAATGACTCCTTTGGTGCAGTCCCCAAACCAATCAAGAGCTGATGTGGCCTGCCTTTCTGTCCTGCAGGGGTCTGAGCGGGCACCAGAGGAAACCAGTGAGGAAGGCCAGGGAAAGCTGGTGGGAGGAAACAAGCCTCAGACCGAAGCAGCACAAACCCCAAGGGACCGTGACCTCCAGTCCCAGCTCTTTCCACAACCAACTTACTCCCAGGGAAAGGATGGCAATTAACAGAGGCAGGGCGCTATTCTATCTCTGTCCTGCCAAATTTGAGTCCTGGAACATTAACATGGATGAACTCTTAATCCCAAAGCAGAACCGGAAATGCTAGTAACCGGCCCCACAGACTGCTGTGCTAGATTACTCTGGTCTGTTTTCTGGACTGGTTGCTGGGCACAGCAGACAGCTGGGTCTGCAGCATGAGCCCCCTCCATACAAGGTCAGACATTCCTGAATTCCTGCCTTTGGAGAGTCAGGGAATTTGATGTAAAACACAACAGTAATAAAGAGACAGACACCATTAAGTGAGGAATTGCAGCCTGTCCCACCTGGAGTTCCATGGGAGGATTGAGCTGTGCATAAAATGCTTCTTCTCAATTTTTTCAAGAATGGTCCACGCCAGCACCACCCAGATGCTCAGGAGAGAGGCTGGCTTCTTACTAAGGATGCCCACAGGAAGTTAGTGCTGGCCTCCTTCAGGAACCATTGTGAGGACAACCTGAGGTAAAGAATGCTAAGCTTTTGACCGGGGTCTCATTTACTCCTGGTGACCAGCCCGACAGGTACCATGTTTTTTGCCATTTCACCAATGAGGAAACAGAGGCCCAAAAACAATGAGTGACGGGAAGTCACACAGATTGCACATGGTGAAAGAGGACCAGAGCCCAGATCTCTCTGCTCCTGTTGATTATCCATCACCATGTGACAGACTGCCGCGCCCTTAGGGCCTTAAAGCAACACCTGTACTCTCTGAGTGTCTGAGGGTCAGGACCAGGCCTGGCCTGCTTCAGCCTCTGCTGCAATGGCTTTCATAGGCTGCACACGAGGTGTCTCCTAGCAAGGCTGGGCGGCTGCAGGGTCTGCTTCCCCGTGCATGTAACTGTTGGCAGGACTCAGCCCTTGCTGGCTGTAGGTGGAGGCTGCCCTCAGCTCCTGGACAGCTGGGCCCCTCTAGGATGGTTGCTTGCTTCATCAGAGTCAATAAGACAGTCACATTCCTGAACAAGCCAGTCATGCAAGTGACACCCCATCCCCTTTGCTGTCAGATGCTAAGTGCACACTGCTTGCAGTCAAGGAGAGGCATGAATACCTGGAGGCTGGGACAACTGGAGTCCACCTATCCCTGACTCCAGGGCCCAGGCTCAGGCTTGCTGCCTCCTGATTGACAATGACTCGGAACCCTCTGTAGGTGACGAGAAGTTTGCTTGGATCGTCTGCTTTCAGGTGATGCGTTTCCATTGTTCCTGAGGTTTCTGATGGTATAAGGGGGAGAATTAAAATCACAGAGCTGCACTTTTGATTAATGTATGAGATACAATATTACACATTTCATGAACATAAATTTCAAAGGAAGCAAATGTGCTTCCAGGAACTAGGGCAAGGGCTGTCTTGCAGAAGCACACTTGCTTTTGGCAGCTGAGCAGAGGCAGAGACTCTGCTGGTGGTGCAGAGCATCCAGAGGACCTCTGTGGGGCACAGGTGTGGGGCCTGTGCTCATAACTGGGGGAAACGAAAGTTCTCTGAGATGGGCCGAGGCAAGCACAGTGACCCAGGAGTTGAGACTGTGTGAAGAAAGCCTCGGCGTGCCTCAGTACCGGGTCACCTGGCTTTGCACCAGGACCTGCCCAGGCGTGGGTTTAAATGGAAAACAGCATGAGCTACGTGTGCAATCCTAAGACCCCAGCGGGGTCCTGCAGGGCATCTGATAAGCACTGTCAGATTATTTTTAAAAAAGCCACAATTTCCACTATGCAGTGGGTGAAGAAGGTGGTCACGTGATGCCAAAGCCTGTTCCTCAGGCATGTGCTCCGGTGTGTGGGAAGCCCTTGCTGCTGGGGACAACCACAGGTGCTCCCACAGAAGTGGCCAGTTATGAAAGAGTCAGAAGAAGTTTAGGGCACGGGTATCGTTTATGGGTGGAAAATGAACCTAACAGGAAAGCTGGGATAATTGGCCATTAACTCTCTGACAGTTCTGAAGGCACAGGTGGGTGTCCCTCTTGGGTTGTGGGAAGGTTAAGTCACCTCAGTCCTGAGGGGGTCACACAAAGAACAAGGCCTGTCTTGCCCTTCCATTCTGCTTGCTGGGGTGGGGCCCATGGAGGGTCTCCAGCAGGTTCCCTGCCCTTGGTTGTTGGGCTGAGGCTCTGAGCGACCCTGCATGCAGGGCAGAGCCCTGAGGGCCTGGCAGGTCACTCTTTGGGTTAGGAGTCACTGTTTCCCAGGTCTCCAGGGGCTCTGGGGGACAGGGTGGAAGGCTCGGCTCTTCGGAAAGGGACTGCTTGTCCTTCTGTCCCTCTCTGATGTCACCTTCTCCTGGGGGCTCCCACAGTTGTCAGGTCGTCGCCTAGCTCCTCAGGACCACCCCAGGGGAAGGCCTGGGATGCAGCCTGGCTGCTCCGGGGCTGTTTCTGGAAAAGCTGCGGAGCGCCTGGAGCAGGGGCTCCTCTGCGCAGAGGGGCTGGGCAGCGCCCTCAGAGCTGTGTCCCAGACAGGAACCCAGGGTCCTTTCTTCCGAGTGTGTTCCACGTCCCGCACTGAAGGAGGCAGCGCAGACCTGCCTCTGCCCGGTGGCTGGCCTTGGTCTGCGCCTTCAAGGTGCAGGAGCGGAGCTTGCCCGCCCCTCCCATGGCTGCCCGGCTGCTCTGCTGCTCTCCCCTGCTGGCCGTGGCTGTGGCCCTGCTGCCCTGCTTTCCTCCCGCCCCCAGTCTCCCACCTGTGGCAGGCGGGCGATGCTGTGAGGGCACAGTGCTCCCTTTGCAGAACCCAGACGGGTCCTGCTCTTCTGGGGAAACTCGAGGCCCCCAGTGGCGTGGCAGCCCCGCGTGGTGGTGGTTGCCCTGTGAATTTTTGGAAGCAGATGCAACGAAGTCCCACAGCTCAGTGGCTTAGACCATGGAGACTTCCTGTCTCACAAGACAGCTCTGGAGGCCAGAAGTCTGGTTCCTTGTGTGGACGGAGGGGGAGAATTCACTCCATGCCTCTGTCCCAGCTGCTGGCCCAGGTGTTCCCTGGCTGCTAGATGACCGCCTTCTTCCTGTGTCTCTGTGCTCAGCTTCCCTCGGAATGTGCCCGTCCTTTTGTCCAAATCTCCCCTTTTATAAGAATGCCAGTCATCTTGGATTGGCCCACTCTAATCACCCCATCTTTCCAAAGACTCCACTTCCAACTCACATCCACAGGTAGTGGGGGAGGGGGCCCCAACATCTTTTGGGCTCCCAGCTTCCCCACAGCAAATGCTGTGTGTGCTGTGTGTCCCTCCCCTGGTGCTCCCTGGGTACTGGGCTCTCTGGGTGCTGTGTGTGCTGTGTGCCCCTCCCCTGGTCTCCCTGGGTACTGGGCTCTCTCTGCCACTGGCCTTCACCAGGGCACGTGTGTCCCTTCTGTTCTAGGACAATCTGGGCTGCCCAGCTGGCCCCTGGCCCCCTCTTCGCAACCAGTTCCTTCTGGATGCCTGCCTGTGTGGAGGGCCCTGCTGTCACCCCCACGATCCCTGGATTCTCCTTGGGGGGCTCATTCCCTGCTGCCTCCTTGGTCCTGCCATTCACTGAAGAGCCCTTTGGTGGTGTAGCAAGAACCTAGACCTTGAAGTCAGGGAGGCTGGTGGGGTTGTGTCCAAGGCTCAGGGCCTCTAGAGAAGCTCCCTGAGCTTTGCTGGGAATGTGTCTTGAAGGTCAGCCCCAGGGGGTGAACTCAGCAGTGAGCCACAGAAATGCCCAGCCCTGCCACTCCACTGCTCATCTGCAGGTGTGTGTATGTGTGTGTGTGTGAGTGCGCGCACGCACAGGTTGTACTAGGATTGAAATAGGCCTCACTCATGCTAAGCACACGCTCTACCACTGAGCTGCACCCTGGCTCTAGAGCTGCTCGGAGTGGAGTCCCATGCAACTCCAGAAGTCACAAGGAATTCTACTTCCACTTGAATTTGGGTAGAAGATTGTCACCATTGACAATGTTGAGTCAGGAGTGGGAATCAAGCTCTGACCACTTAGGTGGGGCTGCCCCATCCCAGGTCACTCCTCCAACTCATCCCTGGGGACACTGGGAAGTCTCATGGTTCTAAGGGAGCTGGCCATTCATTAATTGATTCATTCATCTGGTGTTCAGAGAGCCTTTCCTATGTCCCAGGCACCGTGCTCAGTGATGAACGTGTAGGAGTGGGTAGGACCAGAGTGATGGCCACCAGCCTGAGGTTAACAGAGTCATGGCTGGGAAGCACACGGCCATTACCCCTCCATACACACCTAAGGAAACACCTCCTGGAGAAGTGACATCTAAGCTGACATCCCAAGGAGGAGTAGGAATTAGCCTGGCCAATGGGAACAGCGGTGGGGCTGGGAATTTTAGGTGGGAGGCAGCGTTGCCAAGGTCAAAAGGCCAGAGGCAGCCTGGACAGTGAGGAGCTGAGTGGGTCAGCAAGACCAGGTATAGGGCTGGAGGGGGCTGGAAGTGTGGGGGGCACAGGTCCCAGAGGCCTCCTGGTCATGCCTGAAGAACCTGGGCTTTGGTGAAGCCAGGTTGTTGCAGAGCCCAGCGATCCCACAGACACCAGACCAGTGTCTGTCTGTCACCAAGGCCATCTTCTCACTGGGTGACTTTGTGCAGGTCTCCCCCTCTGTTCCTCCTGCACCCACCCCCTTATTTGATCTGCCACCAGCCTCTGTTCAGGCAGCTAATGACCACAGAGTGGTGTTTAATTCTGAACTCTGCAAACTTGAAAGATTAAATAATGGATTTTGTGATCTGCTGAGCTCTTTCCAGGGTAGAATGATAAGATGTCAATTGGAAAAATTTAAATATTGATGAATTTTAACTTTTGTATTGATTGAGCAGTGACATATTTTGAATAATGATTCACACTAAAATTACAAGGATTCCTATTGATCATGCAGTATTAAAATGAGAGTAGTCCTTAGAATTTGGACGGCTCTGAACAGCTCCATCTCCCAGCTGAAGGTCCAGGCAGCGAGGCGCGAGTGCTGGTTTGAGTGTCCGTCTCCTGCGCTCTCTGCCTCTGTGCCCTCAGGACTGCTGTGCCTTCCAGGCTGGGCCGTCTGGGGCCTGGGGACGTGGTGACTGAGCCAGCACACGTGGGGCTCCCAGGGGAATCCTCAGACCACTCAGCTCTTCCTGCTGCCTGTGGCTCCAGGGGTGAAGAGGCTGACGGAGTTTGGGGCTGGCCACATTTCACACTTTGGCTGATTGCAAAGCTGCAGCCTCAGGATCTGATGGGAAGCCCTCAGCTACTGAGCGCGGGGTGCCTCGTGGTCCTTGAACTTACCTTGACCCTCCTTGCCAGGACTTGTGACCATGTTGTCCTCACGTTTCCTGGCTGTCTCCTAACCCATGTGGTCACAATTCTGAATTTCTTCACTGTGGCTTTGGTTTCCCCAGGGCTCTCAAAGAGGCTCAAGAACCAGGCAGTTAATGGGACCAGAATGGCCAGCCCCTCTGCTAAACGCTCGCGTTCCCTCATCCTTCACTCATCCTACACTTATTTATTGAATTTTGACTCTGTGCCAAGCAGGCCATGGCTGCCCTTGGGGCTCAGAGTCTAGAAGTGTGTGTGTGTGTGGGGGGTGTCACCAATGATAACACGCAGAGTCCTTGTGTGACTCCATTAGTTCCAGGTGTGATTGACACTGCACAGGACACGTGCAAGGGGACAGTCTCATGTGCGGGGGCGTGCAGACAGGAGTTAGCCCAGCAGGCCTGTCAGTTCCCCTCAGAAGGGCCTCACCCTGTCTGGAGAAAGTCCCGTTGCACGCTGGCTCCTGACTCTGTGTGGGACCTTCACAGGAAACAGTTCTTCTTTCTGGCAGAAACTTTCAGGGAACAGTAAGAGCAGCCGAAATTGTGCAAACAGTTGGTTTGTTCAGCGCACTGGTTTTCCTTCTTGGATCCTGGCGTGCGCTACTCTGGGCATGAACACCCTCTACCTAATAAAAACCTTGAATACTGGGCCTGGGAGTTGCTGCTACCTGCCTTTGGAGGGACACAGTGCATCCCATGCAACTCTGCTGGGAGAGGACCCTTGGGAGCTGGGCCTGTCTCCCTGGTCTCTGCCCCATGGGCCCCTTCTCTTTGCTGATTGTGCTGTGTGTCTTTCATGTAGCAAACTTAGCCACTGGTTGGACCACAGGCTGGATCCTGGGAGTCGCCCAGCCTGGGGGTGGTCTGGCATCTCCAGACACAGGTGGCTGGGGAAGGCCTCCCTGACGGGGTGGCACTTAGCTGAGGACTTAGCACCGAGGGGTGAGGAAGCTTCCTAGTCAGACCTGACAGCTGGCGCAGAGTCCATGTGGCGGCAGCTGAAGCAGGACGGGTGGTTAGGGGTGTTGGTCTGGAGGATGCAGCTTGAGGTGAGGTGGCCTCAGAAGGACAGAAGAGGCCAGAGCATGTTGGGCCTGCTAGCCATGGTCAGGAATTTGGACTTACCTTTATTTCTAATTTTTTTTT
The DNA here is from genome assembly GCA_020662805.1 of Glaucomys volans. Taxonomy (NCBI): domain Eukaryota; kingdom Metazoa; phylum Chordata; class Mammalia; order Rodentia; family Sciuridae; genus Glaucomys; species Glaucomys volans. The sequence goes on from JAJEJO010052995.1 coordinate 167,218, forward strand.
ATAGCAACCCTGCCAAATAGGAAAGATTTGCCTCATTATTAAACATGGATAAAATAAGGTCACTTGCCTGAGCTCTCGCGGTTAGTGCATGGCAGAACTTGCCACAGATTAGGCCACCTGGCTTCTGCAAACCCTGGGTTCTTTCCAAAGTCCTTGGTACAGATGAAGGCAGGGCTCCAGGCCTCCTGACAAGGTCAGCAGGAGCACCCTGGCTGGGTTGCTCCCTGTCCCTCCTTCTCTGCATCTGCTAACTCTTGAGGGCTCACTGCCCCAGAGAGGCCACGTGCACTCATCTGGGGGGAGGTGGGGCGGGTGTTTGGGCTAGAGTCCTAGTTGAGTGAGGCTTTTACTTGGGGCAATGGATTTACTTCATTTGTGCCTCAGTTGGGCGGTGGTGGTGGGTCTATGCTAAACTTATAAGAACCACCAATCCATTTCCCCAGCTGGTTGTATTATTTGACATTCCATGAACAACGCATGAGAAGGCCTGTGTTCTACCTCTCCCCGACCCTGGGCCTGGTCAGCTTATTTATGGAAAATGCTCAACTAATCCAGGGATTGGTCCTGAATGATGGGTGGTGCTGATGGCTTTTCATGTGCCTATTGCCGTCCATACCTGCTGTGGAGAAGCATCTTCAGATCTTTGCTATTTAAAAAACTGGATTGTGTTCCTCTTGTTGAATTGCAAGAGTTCTTTGGGATATTCTTTGTTGGACATGTTTATAGATATTTTTCTTAGTCTGTTTCTTGCTCTTTCATTTTTATAACAGGTCATTTGAAGAGAAAACATTTCAAACTGTGATAAAGTAAAATTAGTTGTCTGTTTCTTTCATGGTTCATGCTTTTTGTGTAATATTTAAGAAAGTTTGTCATTCCAATTTTAGAAAATATGCTGCTGAATTGAGCACAAAGAAATCTCTGTCAAGCCCTACATCTTTAACATTTTCTCTCGTGTTTAAACTTTCAGAAGTTTAATAGCTTGCCTCTTGTAATTAGATCTATCGTCACTTCAAGTTAGTTTTTGCATGTGATGTGAGATAAAGGTCAATTTTCTTTTTTCATTTTTTGCTGTGGCTACCTGATTGTTTCAGCACTGTTTGTTGAAATGATTATCCTTTGCATTGTTGGTTCCTTCACTGAAAATCAATTGACCATGTATGTGTGAGTCTTTTCTAAACTCTCTCCAGCTCCATTTTTATATGTGTCTATGTTTATGCCAAAACCACACTGTATTAGTGTACCTTTACAAAGCATCTTTAAATGTGACAGGGTAAATATTCCAATTTTGTTCCTTAGCAACATTATTTTGCCTTTTCTAAGTCATTGTACTTGTACATTGTAGAATAAGCCTATCAATTTCTATAAAAATTTCTACAGAGGATATTGATTAGTATTGCATTGACCACCTTGATAAATTCGAAGAGAATTTACTTCTTAATAAAATTGTTTTCCATTCCATGAACATGGTATATATCTCCATTTATGTATTTATTTTTTAAAAATTCTTTTTGTTTTATAGTTTAGTATGTAGGTTTTATATATATTTTGATTAAACATATCCCTAGGTATTCAATATTTTTGATGCTATTATAAATGGCATTTAAGATTTGTCAATTTTCTATTGTTGATGCAAGTGTATAGTAACACAGTTCATTTTACATATTGACCTTGTGTTTAAAAACCTGTTAAACCCACTTATTCGTTCTGCTTATTTGTTGGTTGTGTAAAATTTGGCGGTTAAACAATCATATCATCTGTGCATAAAGACAATTTTATTTTTTTCTTTCCAATTTGCATACCTTTTAATTTCTTTTTCTTGCCTTACCCACTTGCTGAAACCTCCAGTCAAAAGAAAATAAATGGTAAAGTGTAAATCTCTGTCTCATTCCTGATATTCAGGGGGAAATTTATTCTCTCACCATTAAGTATCATGCTAATGGTGCATTTTGTGTACATGTTTCCTATCAGGTTGAAGATTCCTTTCTATTTCTAGTTTTCTGAGAGTATTTTTGGGGAGGTTACTTTTAATTTTGACATAATTTTTGACTCTCAAGAAGTAGAGATAGTACTCTGTACCCTTTATTCAACTTCTCCCAATAACATATTTATGTTAAAGGTATTATGAAAACAAGGCAACTGGCATTGGCCCAGCCCCATCGGCAAGACTGTTGACCTTAGCTGGATTCCTGCTATGAGTTTTCATCATGGACATATCTTGAATTTTGTCAAATGCTTCTCCTGAACCTACTGAGTTTGGCCTAAGATTTTTATCTTTTTATCTGTTAATAAGGTGATCTACCTAATTAACTTTCAAACTTTAAACCAACCTTTATTTGGCTCTGATATGCTATTTTTACAGAGGGCTGTGTTTGATTTGCTTGTATTTTAAAGGGATTTTAACCTGCATGTTTGAGAACTGTTGGTTCTCAGCTTTCTTTGCTTATACTGTCTTTCTCTGGTTTTAGTACTGGAGTAAAGTTTGATTCAAACAGTTAGTTGGTAAGTCTTCCCTCCTCTCTCTATTTTAGAAGAGTTTGTGTTGAATTGGCATTATTTTCTCTTTAAACATTTGGTAGTGTTTTTCAGCAAAATACCAGACATCTGAGCTCGGAGTTTTCTTTGTGGGTCAAGTTTTTAGATACACGTTTGATTTCTTTGATGGGTAAAGGTCTGTCCGAGTTATCTCTGTCCTCATGAGTGGGTTTAGTACTTCGTGTCCTTTACGGAGTTGTCTATTTCTGCCAAGTCACCAACACATTGCGATGAAACTCTTCATAACGTTTCCCTACTAGGCGCCAAGGTCTGTGGGGCCTGTGGTGACACACCCTGTCATTCCTGGTGCAGGGGGTTGTTTGTAGAGGTGTCTCAATGTTACTGTCTTTCTTAAAGAGCCCCATTTAAATTTCACTGGCTTCTCTCAGGCATCACTGTCCTGTACCTTTAGTGTGAAGACGGTTATTTCATAGATTTTTAGAAGAGTTTCTTAAGGTAGGAGGGTAATTCCATCCCTGACACTCCATCACGGCTACAGTGTAAGTCCTCAGGTGTTCAAGGATTTGAAGGATTCTGAGGTCAGGGGCCAGAGAACTGCTGCTCTCGTGAACTGTCCCTCCCAGGATACCACCCCCATCAGGTCCCCTCAGGTGGCAGGTGCTTCTCTCCCGTACTCTTGGTTGTGCCACACCTGGAGGCCTGCAGGTGTCTTCCTCACTGACCCCATGCCATTGTCCCCACGGTCACCCCTCTTTCCTGAAAGCTCCCCTGCTCCTTTGACCTTCCTGCCTTTAAGCTTCTATCACCTGGTGTCTTCTCACTGTGGTTTTTACAGATTCCTCTCCTCCTTGAAGACTTTAGCACCTGGATCACTGCCTCCTTCCAACTCTACACCTGTCATTATTCTTGCTGGTTTTTAGTGTCCACAGAGGGGCCCTTTCAAGACTCAGGAGCATTAGTTGCAGTAAGCAACACTACGCGCTGCTGGACTCAGAAGAAGAGTGTTGCACATGCCGAGCCCAGCGCCCTCTACAGGTCTCACCTGGCAAAACCCATGTCTGTATAAATGCAGCTTCTTGCCCTCGACGCTTACCAGGCTGCAAGCCTGTACTGGCCAGGCCTGTGTTAGATCTGCCATCCCTCCCAGAGGCTTGGGTGCTGCCTGGCGAGTCTGACTGCTCCATCCAGACATGCTGGGCCCACCTGTGTGGCACCACACCCTCTCCCTCTTCTGCTCCCAGCTCTTGGGCTTGCTCCTATTTCACCAAAAGGATGGAATGCATCCAGAGGAACTGCCAGCATGTCTCCCCTCCTGCCTCTAGCTGCACCTGACCCGAGGGTGCCTTGGCTCTGCCCTGTGGACCACCTGCTTTGCTCCTGGCCCCTCTGTGCTCTGCTGTGGCTGGGCTGTCTTCTGGCCCTCTCAAGGGCACTGTCCTGCAGTCCTTCCCTCTCTCCTCAGCTCGGCCCCTCTGCCAGTCACACCTGGCTGCACGGAGCAGTGGGCAGCACCCCTGTTCAGATGGCAAGTGCCTCCCTCGCGCTGCTGCCCATCTCCCCCCGCTGCCCAGGGCAGGCTGGACGGCCACCTCCCTGTGCATGCCGGCTTCTCTGCTCCCATCAGAGTTGGTCTTCCTCACCCCAGCGGAAAAGCTCCTACTCAACACACCAGACCAGACGTGGTCTCCACCCTCATCTTCTAGTCTGTGAGACACATTTGTCGTAACTGGTCACCTCTTCCTTGCGAAGCTGCCTTTTGCCATCCACTCCTGCTGTGGCCACCACTCCCGACAGTCCCCTTGAGTGGCTCCTGTCTTCCAGACCTTGTAAGGCAGTGGTGTCCCCAGGCTCCATTGTCTGGTCTGCACTCTCTAGCAAACCCTTCTTGGCCGCCCTTCCAGGCCCTTTCCCTCACACACATCTGTCCACTGGTGACCTCACGGGTATGGTTCCAGCCCTAACCTTCCCCCCAACTCCAGGCACATCTCTTCCTCGAGGGTCAAGCAGGCATCTCAGACCTAACCTGTCCCAACCAAGACTTGTGCTTAGTCACCTCCCGAAGTGTTCAACCCTAATCTTCCCCCTCAGGAAGGTCAGGACAATGGCCACTTGATGACCCCCAGTGCCTGGGAGTCACCTCTCCTCCTCTCTCGTCCCTTTTCCTCCATCCAGTCCATTGGCAACCCCGCTGGCCCCACCTTCCAAACAGATCCAGAATCCCTCAGCTGCAGACCCTTCCCTGCACTCAGGGTGGTCCACGCCACTTTATCTTTCTCCTGGACTACAGAAAGAGGTTTAGGATTTCCTTGTAGCCCTCACATCAAAGTGTGTTGCCCACTGCCCAAAAGCCCCAGTGGCCCCTGTGCTACTGAGAGTCTTCACAGTCCTAGCGGCTCTGGTTCCCATCTCCTGCTTGCTGTCTTTGCTCCTGCCACTTGGCTTAAATATGCTGCACATACTCCTGCCTCAGGGCCTTTGCATTTGCTGTTTCCTTTGTAAAGAATCCACTATTTTCCTCATGGCTCCTCCCTTGCCTCCTTCAGGTGTCCCCTTAAGTGTCAACTTCTCATGGAGGCTCCCCTAAACCACTCTCCACAAGACCCCACCTCCAGCCCTCTTCTCTTTTCCCTTCCGTTCCTGTGTCTTCGCTGCATCTCCATTGTTATCCGTCTCGTCTACCAGAATCTGCGGGACAGACATTCCAGCTGATTCATGCTCTGTTCCCTGGTGCCTATACTAGCACCCAGTTTGTCACTGGGACTGTCTTTTTAGAATGAATAAGTTTTGGCCCAAGTCCTGGATTCATAAACATAAAAATCCTGTCCTCCTTTAATATTAATTTAAATTTCAGGAATTAAATATGATGGCTGAAAGAAACAAATCAATTACAATTTAAATGTGCATTTTTATGGTTAATAATTATTGTAAGGACTATTTATGTTAATTCTGAAAATTCACACTCTTCTGAGACACATAATATAGAGTGAAAGATCGCCCCTCCATGATCGCTCCCTTCTTCCTCTTCCCACTGCGTGGGTCCCTGGCTGCCCCTGCCCCTCACTCCAGGGCAAGCCCACTCAGTACTCCCTGTTCAAAAGCTGTCCCCAGAAAGCCTGGGATCTCTGGCCCATGTGACGTCCCTCTGCATGGCTGTGTGCCACTCTCCATGGGGCCTTCTGTTGCCCCTCTGAGGAGCCTCATCTGGTTCACTAGGCTGGGGGCTTCCCTCTGCCGTTTCGTATCTCCCACAGCCAGTGCTCAGCAGCCGTGTGTGATGGGCGCTTGAAGGGGAGACCCTGTCAACCAGCTTCTTCTGGACCCCACCCAGCCATGCCGCCCATGCTCCAGGACTTGGGGTGCACAGGCTTGCTGGCTGGGGTGTGAGCTCCCTCTTTACCCCCATCAGGGAAAGTGCAGGCTTGTTCAGCCATGGTGTAATGACATGTTGGAAAAACAGGAACGGCCATGGCAGCAGCAGAGACTAAGGCCCCGTTTGCTGAGTGCTTGCTCTGTGCATCGTCTTCTTTAATTTTCCAACAATCCCATAGGAATTAGATACTATTATTATGTTTTCTGAAAGAGGCCCAGAGAGCCGACGCAGACGGCACAGGAGCGCACAGTCAGGGAGTGCCTGGGCTGAGATGCAGATCCGGTCACCTGTCCAGAGCTCGGCTCCCAAGGCCAAACTGGTCTATCTGGGGAAGAACCAGGTGTGTGTGGAATTTTCTTTTCCTGTAGGGACTGGCTGCATTTTTAATTACACAAAGCACCCAATGTGTAATTAATAGGTTAATATGACTGGAGGAAGTGTCAGTTTAACGCACACATACAGTTGGTAGTGAGAAGACTCTCCAGAGTGACTAACTCCCTGTGCACCCCAGACTTCAGAGGGGTCCCCCCAGCTCTCTGCCAGCTTCATCTGTGGGCCACTTTCTGCTCCAGCGAGAGGAGGCGAAGGGAAGACGGGCTGAGGAGCGGCAGCCGCCAGTGGAGAGCAGGCCTTCGGGTGGTTATGTGAGCAGTGAGCAGCTCGGACAGCACCGTCCCCCGTTATCAGACTCCACTCTGGGTTCCACAAAACTGAATCTGGAAGGGAAAAGAAAAGCTATCTGCGGAGATTTTGTTCAAGTTCCACTTGGTTAGCATGCTTGCGATGCACACTGTAACAAAGCTTTAATATAATTAAATTTTAAATTCCATGTAGAATCTAGTGGGTAGGCAGATGTACCGGTATGTTAAACTTTATGTCGCTTGAAAATGGTTTTCAAGTACATCAGAGGGAGACCATCCAGCTGTAAAATCATCAGCTTTATGACGCCGTATCACAGCTCTGATCTTTTTCTTTTAATTAAAAATGTACCTTAAAGTTGAACCGTTCCTACTCTCTGCTACCTCTTCTTCTTTCTTAAGATCTGCCCACACAAGATGCAGTAGCGAGACTGTTCTCTGGGCCTGTGGGGATGTTTATGAAGGAAATAACTTCTCAATTAAATATTAATTTTGGTGGCTCTTGAGCCCCTCTCTGGACCAAAGGGCAGCTCCTCGCCCCTCGGATGCTGCCAGGCTGGGGGCCTTAGGTGGTCAGGCCTGCAACCTCTGTAGCCCGTTCCAGAAATGGAAAGAGTCACAGAACTTTGTACAGGAAGGAGATGAGCCCGCCCAGCTTTTCCCACCTTGGTCAGGGGTGGGGGGCTACAGGCTCTGCCCTCGAAGAATGTCATCTCTTTAATTAGAATTTTTATTCTCTGTTCAAGTGGAGGCACTTGGTGGATGGGACTCATCGGTCATAGTCCATTGCTGTGATCCAGGTCCCAGATCCTCAGGGAAGGCCGTGGAGACGCTGGAGACTGGTTCCCAGGGTCTGGTCTCCACAGCAGGGAGAGGACCCACAGAGGCCCTGGGCACCAGTTACTCTCAAGACTTGCTCTGGCAGGGGCTGACTGACAGCTGCCAATACACTTGGTGTCCCTTTTTAAACAAGTTCAGTCCTCATCAGGCGCCCGCCCCCGAGCCTGGCACACAGCGAGCACTAAATCAACACTGGTTATTATTGAATTATGAATGTTATTATATTAGGAATATTTTCTTATTCTAATTATAGTCAGATCCTGGTAGAACTTCTTAAGGATCCTTCTGGAACCTGCCAAAGGGCAAAGGAAGGGAAATGAGCCATTCCTTACATGGCCCTGCAGTCCTGTCAGATGTGGATAGGAACTGAGGATCATCTCACTTAGTGCCCGTTTTTTTTTTTTTTCCCACTAAATGAAGGAAATGGGGGCTCTACCCACTGAAGGAACTCATCTAAGACACGCAGCGGCCTGTGCTCCTCCAGCTTGACTTGGCCTTCTCCAATGGCTTGGCAGTCCCTCCACTGCTGGGCAGCACATGCTGAGCTTCACATGCTGAGCTTCCCTAGCACCTGTGTTACTTTGTGGGACAACCGCAGGGACCTCCTGCAGCCTTTGAGAGCCCTGCCCTACTACCACCGCCTCCCAGGCCATGGGCAGAATAATTGACCACAGAGGGTCTGCTTGGATGCTGGAGAGCTGCGGTGTCCACAGCCTCTCTGCTATCCCTGGACCCTGGTGGGCGCCGAGTGTTATCCACACCTGTAGCAGGAAATGCTGCTTCCTGCCCTCGTGCTGGGTTGTGATTGTGATGGTGCTCTCTGAGAGCTGTGGTCCAGGAGGTGCAGCCCCCAGGGACCCAGGATGTTTGTGGAAGGTTTGCTGCCAAGGGCTCAGACTTGGGAGAAAGTTCCAACCAAGGATCCTGCTCACAGCTCAGCCTGGGGTGCCTTGTTGTGGGGACTTAGGACAACCCAAGCTTCTGCCATCAAGGCTTGAAAACAGTCTATGCGTGTGATATGTGACTCTGGGGTGGGTGGTGGGAAGCCTCCTCCACCAGCTGGGGCAGAACCGTGGGAACGAAGGGCAGAGGCTTCCTGCAGTGGACCCTGAGTCAGGGAGAAAGCCTGCACTGGCCTTGTGGTGGGTGAGCTCCTGAGTCAGGAGGGTGTCCCAGGGTCACCAGGGCCTCTGTGTATGGGGCAGGGCAGCCTCTGTCGGGGAAGAACGAGAAGCACAGTTCACACATAGTGGAATTTCATGCATTTCATGGTGTCCTGTGAATTTCTGTGAAGGGCTTAGGTTGGCACTGTGAGCATGGGTTGGTCACGATGACAGGGCCACCTCAGGGCTCTTCTCACAATCACTGCCGTCATGCTGGAGGTACTTTGTGACTTGCTTTCTCTGAAGAGAGGAGCCTGGAGTTTAGGGACCAGTAGCAATGACAGGGAGGGGCCCCCACAGTCCAGCCCCCAGGTCTGTGGTGACAGGCAGGCAGTGTCCCTTCTCTGGGCTCTGTGTGCCTTCTCAGAAGAGTGAAGGACTGAGTGGATGGCTGATCAGGTGCTTCCTGCCACACACCCCGATTCTGATGTGGTATCTCATGCCCAAACCGGGCTTTCTTTATCCAGCATAAGATCCACTTTGGAAAACCTGGATCTACACCTCTTTCCCCCTAGGGGACCCCAAGAGAAGTCAGGTTGTGACCAGGTGCTGCCCCTCCAGGGATGGTGAGGGACAGGACAGGAGGAACAGGGTGCAGAGATGGACGTTGTGTGGTGGGGGTCAAGTCCCAGCGGCTCCAGGGAGGAGGTTCACCTGAGGGCCCAGCCTGGACTCATGGCTGAGTCTCACCCAAGCACAAGTGGTGCCTCCATGCTGATCAGCAGTTCCGTGTTGTGACTCTCAATCTCAGTCCCAAGTATTAGTCACCACAAGAAGCAGAACCTTCCATGAGATGCTTTGGGCTGTTCCAAAGTTAGCATTGTTTGGAGCCACTTTAGATGTGTGAAAGCAAAATTAATTACGCTCACCACCTAGACAAGCTGCTAAGTGTTGACAGTGGCTTCCCCGTCTCTGGATGCAGCTGGCTCTTCTGGTGGGTGGGGACTTCCTGCTGGCTGCAGCTCCTCTCCACTGTGCACCCACACCTTATGTGGAGACTCCTTCCCAAAGGTTCAAGGTGCTCTGACCTCTTCATCTGATCTTCTCACCCTCCACTGAGGAACAGTCCCTGCAGCCACCAGGGGAACACCCCCTTTCCTCAGGAGGGCATAAAAACCATTTTTGGTGACTTTTTGTAATAATGACCTTTTATAACTTAGAGAGTAGTGGAGTGTCACCTTCTGCCACGTGTTCTGATTTATGGTGTGATCAGAGTCATGTATGTAAGAGGAAACGTGGCTTCTGTCCACTCTTGCATTTCATGCAACACCTTCTATCCTGTTTTTCATGTGTGTCTCAGTATCGTCAGCAGAGCCACTGTGTCACCAAACGCAGGGACGGCTTCACTCTGTGGTTTCAGATACACCGCTCTCAGTCTAGGCACAATGCTGCCCTGGAAACCTTACGCCATCGTCTCAGCTGAGCTGCCGTGACACAGAGCCACAGGCTGAGCAGCGTGGCAGTGGAGTTCATTTCCTCGCAGTTCTGGAGACTGGAGTCCAAGGTCGGGATGCCAGCTTGGCTGGGTTCTGGTGAGGGCTCTCCTTCCGGCTTGCAGATGTCTGCCTTCCTCTTCCTGCTGTGTCCCCACATGGCCTCTTCCAAGTGTGTGCAGAGAAACACCTCTCCTCTTCTCCAGCCACTATCAGATCAGAACACCACCCTTCTGACCTCGTTTCACCTTAATTACACCCTAAACCCTATTTCCAAATATAGTTGCCTTGGGGGTTAGGTTTCAGCCAGTGAGTTTTGGGGGGCATAATTCACTGCATAGCGCTTGGCCACAAGGACCAGCATATAGGTAACATCAGGCAAATTCACCCTGAAGGGTTGTGTGTGTCATCTCCACGCTGTCGGGACTTACTCGTTTTGAGGGCTCTGTAAGAGGCTTGTGATGTGGACACCAACACCTGGAATTATGAGGTCATTTCACTCGGAATAATTATTCAATGGTGCCAGATCTATTTGCCTGTTTATCAGTCCTGTCCGGTGACCTGGGTAAAGCATCCCAAATGAGGGTCACCTGAGGCTCTTTCAGCTGAGCTCTCTCCAAAGGGCGCTGTCGTTTAAGTAGGCAGTGTGAACACCCCAGCATTTGGACAACTTCAGTTGGCCATCTGTGGCCCCCGACATGTTGGAGAGGAGGCACCTGCTTATCTGTCCCACTTCACAAATGCGGACCCACGTTGGTGCCAGTAGCCTGCTCCAGTGCACTGGGCTGTCAGCCGCCGGATCAGATCCACCTGGACCCGTGTCTTCCCAGTGTCATGTCCCTTATGGGGGAGGTATAGGAATGTGTTTTAATGACAAGATCCCTGAGGGGACAAGGGGCAGAGCTGGTCCTTTGTCTGGGGACCTTCTCACTGCACCTCAAAATCCCCAACCCTGGGAGCTGGGGATGCCCCTCTCAGGGGGGCCACCCTCCTGTGTAGGCGGGAGAATGCCCCAGGGCCTCCATGGCTTAGTGGGGCTCTGGTGCCTCTTCAGCTTGCACTGGGTCAGTCTGTATTTACAGAGGACACTGAAACTTCAAGAAAGGGCTTCCTCCATGCGAGGCTCTCTGAAGACGTGTGTTGAAGAGCACAGGGAGAGTGGGCTCTCGCTGGGGACAGAGCTGCTGGGGATTGTGGGAGCCAACGGACACAGGCCATAGTGCCAAGGTGGCTCAGGACATGCTAGCTGAGCCCAGCAAAGCCTCCGGAGCCGCTGCTGCCCTCCAGAGAGCAAGGGCTCAGGGACATGGCAGCTGGGCATCCAGTGACCCTGGTGGGTCAGGGCAGGAGCTCAGCCTGGTCCAGCAGCACAGAGCAGTGGTGATCCAGTTGGCTCCTCGCACCTAGACCACCCCAGTCACCCGGCACACGAGCAGAATGTCCCACACTCAGTGAGCAGGCTTGGGAATGCTTCTTGGCTGAATGTAGGAAGCCCCTGACCAAGTTGGGGCACAGCTGACCTTCAAAGAAATGAAATGTGGACTGAGGGTCCTTGTGGTATCCAGGAGTTCAGCATGGCATGGCCCTGGGATGAGTCCTGTCTCAGCTGTGCTGTCCCAGGCCAGTGTCCTAAGCCCCTGGACTCAGCCTACAGGCCTGTGAGTAGAGGTGGTAGGAACCACCTAGGCTGCTGTGACCATGAAGGGTGCCTGCTGCTTTCTGAGCACATACCATGTGCCTGCATTCTGTCAATGCTTGAACTGAATCATCTGCTTTAGAGGAAGAACTTCCTAAAGTCCAGTGGTATATCTCAGCCTGGGGGTGCTCCCCACCCTTGGAAAACAGGGGAGCTGCTTATTCCAGAAGCAGCTTGTGGCCAATAGTCCACCATGCCCCAGGTAGCCTGTGGGCCTCCCCACCTGCTGCTCAGGGGAGCCTCCCTCTGGGTGCTGTGGATCCACAGGGCCTCGGGAAGTTAGAAGTTAATGCTCACAGATGCAGAGGAAGCACACTGGAGGGAAGAAATGAAGAGATAAAAACGTGTAGGAAGGTTATCTTTCAATTACAAAGGCAGCAATTCTTCCTCGGGTTCCCGTCTGGGAGATCTGTTTCACCCATGCACTGAGAACCAGGCTCTTGGTATCTACACCGGCGTGAGCAGGGCTCCTGGGCTGCAGCACCCTCTGCGCCTGCGTCCCCATGGTACCTTCCAGGTCCACCTGCCCACTGCACTGGCTGCTGGAGGATGACTGGGGTGTCAGTGGGGAGGAGAGGAAGAACTGGGGTCTCATGCCTGCGCCTGCCCCTCCTCCCTGCTGGCTTCTGGCCAGGATCTAGAGGGCTGCTCTTGCTGCACTGCTCAGTCCTGCTGACCTTCCACCCTGGGTCTTGGACAGGCCCAGTGCCAGCCCTGCCACCTCCTGGGTGCACGCCCAGGGCTCTCCTGTTCTGGTCTGGGGTGCAGCCAGCCTGCCCAGAAGTCCCAGGCCCTAACTGCTTCTTCCCTTATCAGGGGCCTTGGGGTTCCCGGGGTGGAGGCAGAGGGGCTCTGGGGCTGTGTAGCTGCCTGTCCAGTGGACTGGAGAGCCCTGACCATGCCAGTGGCCACACCACTACCTGCCCCCACCCCATGGGGTGGTCTGGTTACTTCTCCACCCAGCTTGACTGGTCCCTTAGACCACAGACTGGGCTTGCTTGTCCCAGGTCCCCAGGCGCTGCCCAGGGCAGAGTACAGAGAGGGGTGCAGAATTGCTTGCTGCCTTCTCGGCAGCTATGGAGGGCCCTGTGCCCCAGGCCTGCTTGTCCTGTGGGTGCATTTATGCCCACAGCACATGTCCCTTCCACTGGGGGAGGGGAAGAGGCCTGGGAGCCTCCCCTCATGCTCCTTGGGCTACTCAGCCATAGGGATAGGTGGGGTGGGGGGCAGGGGCTCCCTGGCAGGGTGAGTCCTCCGTGCTGTTGCTGGCCAGAGCTCTGCTGGTGAGGTGCACCAGCTTTCTCCAGGCAACTGGGGTTCCAGATGTCACCCTTCGGGGCCAGGAGGTGCTTCTGTCCAGGGAGGGGAGGTTTTGTGTCTGAGTACACTGACCTTTTGTTACAGAAAGACTCATGGGCAGGGCAAAGGGGGGCTGACAAGCTGGACCCTCAACAGGCCTGGAAAGAGTACTTGGGGCAGCTGGATGGGCTGCAGGCACCCCTTGTCAGAGAAGTTGCCCATCTCTTGCTCCTCTCTGGCATCAGAAGACCTTTCCCTGCTGTAGCCCTTCCTTGTGGAAGCGCCAGCTTCATCCCAGGCTGGTAGTTTGGTTCCTTAGCAGCTGGGTGGTCTTGGGTCAGCTGTTCAACCTCCAGGCCTGGGGAAATCATGCCCGTCTCTCAGGGCTGCTGGGAGGATCCGTGAGTTACTGTCCATGAAGGCAAAACGTCCGTGATGGGAGTCATTCTCACTTAGGTCTCAGCAGCTGGGAGAGGTTCCCTGCTGGCCCCCAACACACGGAGGACAGGAAACAAGCTGCTGGATACTGAGCTCTCCAAGGGTGATACCCCTGACCTCTGGGAGACACAGTGGTGCAGCCAAATTCCAGAAATAACTCAGGCCTGGGCTGTGGCCAGCTGAGTCAGAGGTGCCAAGGACAGTGCCAGGCAGGAGGGGAGTCAAGCCCGTGCAGGGAACGTGCACACTTCATGGCAATAAGGATGAGAGCAGCCTTTCTTCCTCCCGTGGCACCTGTGGGGCTGTCGTGCTGGGGGATGTTCACAGGGCCGACGTCCCTGCTGGGGGAGGGCCCTGGGGAAACTGACTCAGCTCCAACCAGGAGCTGGGGACATTGAATCAGCAGGGTTGTTGTCCAGCGGCCTCCCCTGAAAGAGTGGTGGATGATGCCTCTTCAAGGACTCCAGGCTCTGTCCAAGGTCAACGAGTGAGGCACGAGTTGGGAGCCAGAGCCCCTGTCCAGACCCCAGCAGCTGCTCAAGATGGCAGTCTTGCTGAGGAGGCCCTGGCCTGGCTTTGTGTTTGGCCCGAGGCAAGTGGACCCCAGGATGTGTGACTGGCTGGTGTTAATGAAGCAGGTGCAGAAATGCCTGTCCAAATGAAGCGTGGGAGGGAAGTCACAAGGCCACAGGGCATTGTCGGGCCAGATTCCTGCTTCCTCCTCATAGGAGGGTGAGTCTACCAGGCAAGGAAGTCACATTGGCTGAGACCCAAGTGCCGGCACCTGAGCACCTCAGTGTTGGTGAAGGGCATGTTCCTGGCTGGATACTATTTGGCTGTGGGGCCTGTCCCAGGCTTTGAAGGGTGTTTAAGAAGTGTTCCTTGTCTCCACCTAGCAGATACCCACAGCCCCTTCCTCTACCTGTGACAACCAAAAATATCTCCAGACATTGTCCCAACGTTCCCTAGAGAGCAGAACTCCCCCCTGCTGAGAACCACTACTCTACCAGAGCAGACAGATTCTCCACGTCTTTAGGATGGAAATGGGCCTGTGCAGAAAGCCAGGGCAGAGCCTGTGTGCTTGATTCCTGGTCATTGCCTTCGGAGGATGCTCTTAGGAAAGGACCTGGGTCCTGGCCGGACACAAACAGGGGGGCTGTATCCCTCCTGATCTTGCCGCTGCTGGCTGGTGCTGCACAGGGGCTCAAAGTCCCTCTCACTCTGCCCGGGTGGAGAAAGCAGGCGCAGAGGGCTGTGCACCGGCTGATTGACTCATCAAATGATCTGCCACAGCTGCCTGCATTTGTTTACAGGGTGGAAATTAATGCCACAGATGTTTACTGTATAATAGGATTTGAAATCTGTTGGGGGGGGACCCGTTGAAACCACTGGGCCAAGAATGAGAAAAATGCTTCTGCGTAAAGGAGGATCTGGTTCACTGGGTAGCGCGCGGTACCTCCTGTCAAATGCTAACAAGGAGCCCAGGCCAAGCGGAGGCCTGGGCTGGCATTTGCGCCTGTCTCCGCCTTTGTTCTGCGCTGTGCTTTGATGTGGCACCTGCTTAAGCGTTTTCAATATGGGGAGAGCTGCTTCTGGAAGGCACGCCTGAGTCTAATCAAGGCACGCACCCTTGGTCACCAGCTCGGAGGCCGGCTGGCCTCGCAGCCCCCTCTTGCCCTGGGCAGGGTGCAGCCCTGGATTGCCGAGCAAGGCCTCTGGAGCTGGGTGTGTGGGGTCCCCCTGGCGACCCCGGGGCCATGTTGCCTGGAGCTGGACCCCTGCCTATGGTTGTCCCTGAGACATGTGTGTCTCTCTCTTGGCAGAGCATCTAAGTCACATCACAGGTCACTGAGAGCCAGGAGGGAGCAGCCATTTGCTGGGCATGTCCAGAGGCTTTCTCAGGGACTGGAGCAGACAGGGTCCCCGGTGCTTTTTTAGTGGAGTGCTGTGGAGGAGAGGGGTTTGGGACAGCAGAGCTGGCACAGGCTGCTGGCGCATGCCCGGGGACTCCTGGGGCCCTGGAGGGAACCTCTTCCGGATAGCGTCCTGCCTGTGGGCCCAAGCGCTCTCCCGGTGGATTCTCACTTCCTTTGTTTTCTCTGCAGCCAGCTGATTGGATTCACCACAGATTAACATTTTCCATTACACATTATAATGTGTTTTTTTTTTTTAAACCAAATCTCCCTTCACAGATTGCTGTCTTTATAATATAGGAATGATTTCTCAGTCACTTTAAAAGTCCTGCTTCATTAGCTTGCTGACTGTTTGGTAATTTGCAAAGTCACTTTCACAAGTTCTAATACTGCCCGGTTGAGAATCACAGTCATAAATGTATTAGATCTTAATAGTGTTATGATTCTGTCTGAAGTGAAAAAAAATTGGAATCAGTAATTAGCTCTGACCCCGACATCAGCCTACGCCATGCGGAGCGGACGCTGGTGGGGAGCCCTGCCACGTAAGCACGAGGGAGGCCTCCAGCCTGGGCTGCTCGTCCTGCTGGCCCCTCTCCTGGTGGTAGAGCTCCTCCTTCCCCACGTCGGCCTCCATTTAGACCTGGCCTCCGGGAAACACTCAGGGCTGGTGTGATTGCCGCCCTCGGGGTGGAGACCCTGCCCCCCCAACTCTGGCTCCTGCTCTGGTTTATGTTTTGATGGGTGATGACACTTGCCAGGAAAATTGCCCGAAAGCTTTCCTTCAGATTCTTCTTTCTTTCATTCTCACTTTGTTCCTCTTCCCGTGTGCAGTGTGCAGGCCACCTCTGAGCCATGCTGGGACAGAGGAGGTTGCCAAGGGCAGAGGGAGGAGGTGGAGGGACTGCTGTGCTCGCTCCCCAGTGGGCGCCTCCGCCTCCCTGGGGTCTCTGCAGGGCCCTTCTGGCCTGGGAGCCTAAGCCTTGCTCCCTCACGGCGGAGAGGTGGGTGGGCTCAGGGGAACTCACTCAGCTTTGCCATGTTCCATTTGCCCTGATTAATTTGGCAGCTGTATGAACCAGAGGGAGTGGTACACGCCCCTAACCTTTCACAGATGTTCCAGGCCAAGGTTTTCTGGCAAAATCGATTTTGACATTTTGATAAGAACTCATTTGCTATGTTCTGTATTTTGAATCTTTGACTCTAAGCTGTTCTGAAAACCAGCTGTGAAGCTCAATCTTGTTTGTAGAATCTGCATTCTGCATCAGCAGCAGAAACTGGCAGAGCCTGCAGGTCATTTCCTAGACACCTGACGCAAGTTAGGCGGGACGGCGGTCTGGAATCACAGTGGTTTATCAGCTTCGCCTGGGAAGCCTGTGAGAGAAGCATAATGAATGTCTTGAACCCTCTTCTGTCTGCCGCAGTGTTTGGAATGCAAAACAAAACAAAAAAGAGTTGGACCTTTAATGGGAAGATTCTGTATTCATGAAAAGACCAAGTCCCCATTACTTAGGAAACTTGGTTGTAATGTGAAACCGAGTCTTGGCATCGGGAGCGGGGCGATCTTTTGTCACCCGACATAAGGAACAAAATTAAACATTGGGTTGGAAGCATTTTAGTCCACTGTTGGAAAGGCACCCAGATTCTGTCCAAATTGAGCTTCCTGTTTACACGCATTATTTCGGGGAAAGAAGAGTGATTCCCAGGTAGCACTGGCTCCTGGAGGAGTCATCTGCCTTCAGCCCAGGGTCCCCTGCCTACCTGTACCTGTGGAGGCTCTGTGTCTTGCTCTGAAAGAATAATACAAACCAAAGAAGACAAAGTGTACAAGGAGACTGGTCCAAGGACCAGGAGGGCAGGGAAGGGTGGACGATGGCCAGCGATGGCACCTCCTGTCTTCCCTTCCTCCCCATGGACGTCAGTGTGATGAGGCGGGCAGGTGGGATGGGAGCCTCAGGCTGGTGTCCTGCACAAGGACACTGCGAGCTCTTGACCTTCCTCATCTTCCCTCCCTCTGCTTGGGGTCCCTGTGTGTGAGGCATTGTGAGTCTTGGGAGCATTTCATGAGTGACAGCGGACGTGACAGTAAAGGACGTGGCCATGGAAGACTACAGGGTGACACGGGACAGAGGCCAGGAGGTGGGGCCCCTTTTGCAACTCTGTGCCTGGCTTTCTCTAGGACCCTGGGTACCAGGATCCCCATGGGGGTCTGGCTGTCCCAAATGTACCTGGGGGTGTTGTGCTAGAGGATTGGCAAGAGCAGGAAATCCATTCTCTGCAGCATCGCTGAACAGTTCAGCTGGGTTGCTGGCAGGTGCTCCAGAAATCCCAGCAGGGAGAGCACTGCAGGTGCAGGGGAGGCAGGCCGCCACCCATGGAGTGTAGGGGGGCCCTTTCCTAGACTGGAAGCTGGTGGACTGACCAGGGGTCACACCCACTGGAAATCTGTCATTGAGAGTCTGCCATCGCTAAGTGAGTGGGGGTCAGCCAGTGGGTCTGGCTAACGTCTTCTATATTTCCTTCATTCTCTGGCCTTCTTCCTAGAATCCCATCTAGCCTTTGCATCCATTTTCCTGCCTGGGTATTTGGAGCTTCTTTGTTACCCAATTTGTCCCTCTCTCTGGAAGGAAATGAGCTAAGAAGTTAGCACCGAGGCCGTGATGAGTTTGTTTCCTCTTCTTCCTGTGGGGTATTAACTTCCTACAGCAGTGGAGCATTTGCTGGTGATGAAGTTCCAGGACACAGCACACCTGAGCAGAGGAGGGCTCTCCCTGCCCCTGCCTCTGCAGAAAAGAGAGCAGGTGGAGGTGGGGTAGTCTCTTGGTTTTATCGGACTCCAAGCCTCAACCATCCAGGACTTTACAGATAACACCCAGAGGGGCTGTGGCTTGAGGTGTGGGAGTTGGCTGGACTTCTCGCAGAGCCCCTCCTGCCCCAGTTGGGCACGTGGGCACCAGCATGGGGGACCTACTGCTAATGCTTGTGCACATATTATATTAAAAATCTCCACATTCCTAGGACAGAATACCCTGCAGTTGGCGCTCTCTCCACTCTGGGTCCTTCCCGCCAGAGGTAGCCAGATGAAAATCAAGGCCCAGAAATACTTGTAAGTGAGATATTGCAGGTGACGGGGCAGCCTGGTGGCAGGGAGGTCACCTGGGGTTGGGAGAGGGTTCATAGACTAGTGGAGGCAATGTCACTGTGGATGGATGGGAAGTGGACACAGGGGAAGTGGGCAGAGTGGACATTAGCCTTTTCCAAAAGTGAGACCCTCAAAGGCCCCTGTGTTGGGCACGGCCCACACTCCCGAGGGTGTCTGGTGCTGGCTTGGGA
Organism: Glaucomys volans; assembly: GCA_020662805.1. Lineage (NCBI taxonomy): Eukaryota > Metazoa > Chordata > Mammalia > Rodentia > Sciuridae > Glaucomys > Glaucomys volans. The sequence continues at coordinate 185,831 of JAJEJO010052995.1, forward strand.
AGACCCCAAAGAGGGAGGTCAACTTAGTAGCCTGGTCAACTCGGGCCTTTGTGAGAGCCCAGTGGGGTGGGAGAGCGCAGGGGAGAGAGCCAGTCGGGGAGCAGGACACAGAGAAGCCTTGGGCTGGGAATAAGCAGCCCTGCTTCCAGGCTGACCAGCTGCTAGGGAGCCATGAGGTGGGGTTCCAAGTCTGGGAAGTCAGGTGGCCTGGTCGGCAGGCCAGCCCCTCAGGGGCTGTGCACTGGTCCTTCTCATTCCCCAGTGACTAGGCTCCACCTGTACCAGGTCCCTCTTCCTGGGCCAGTTCTGTGCCCCTAGGGAGAAACAATGGAAGATATGGCGTCTGTCTTCAAGAAGGAGGGGACACAGAGATGGCTGGTGGGAGTACAAGGCAGCCAGGACGGTGACAGGAATACCTGTGAGACCAGAGAGAAAGGTGCCCAGCCCACCTGCAGGACCTGAGGGCTTCTTAACAGCCAGGTGACCTCTGGCCTCTGCCCCACGCTGACTGTCCCACCTAGGCTGTTTGCAAGAAGCCGAACCTCGTGCCACAGTGAATACTGAAGACTGTGAGGTGAGAGGCCTGCACTCTGCTGCGCCCCAGTGAGCTTCTCACGCTGAGACAAAGACCCCTGGAGGGTCTGCACCCGTGTAACTTGGGCCTTTGACTGTCCTATGGCTGACACTTGATTCTATGGTGAGCAGACCATTCGCCCTTTCTGATTGTCTGGATCAATTCCCACTTTCGGGACTGCAGTCAGCAGAGGCTCCATGGCTCACAGAGGCTCCTAGGGCCTATGAACCAGCAGAACTGAGGACAGAGGTTTCTGAGATCATCATTGCTCATCACCTTCCTTGCCCCCAAGAGAATCCCGGGTCAGGAAGACTTTGTATGCAGGGAAAAGTGTGTGGTGGTGTTTAACACCAAAGTTAATAATGAAAACTTTAAGCAAGGTAGGGATAGAGGGCCCTTTCTTATACCAAGCATCAGTAGCACAGGAAATGTAAATGTGAATCTAAACCATAGTGAAATGCACCGTGGGTTTGCACACTGGCTAAAACTGAGGACACAGATGCAAGGTTGGCACAGTGGGAAGTGTTGGTGACTAGGGGGCAGGGGGCGTAACATGGGTGAACACTCGGGGACACTCGGGACGATTCCCACATCTAAGCTGAACTTGTCTACCTCCAATGGAAGCGCCTCTTTTGGACATTTACCAAGAGAAATGGAAACATATGCTCACAAAAAGGCCTGTAGAAGAACGTTCTTGCCATTTTTACTCGTGATAACTGAAAATGGAAGGAACTCAGGCGGCACCAGTGCATGGTCAGAGGACTCCATCACGGTGGGCCTGAGGTGAGGCGGAACGCCATGGCAGAGGGTGTGGTGGACACCGGACAAGGCCACCAGGAAGCAGAGAGGGCTCGGATCCCTGGGACAGAACTTAAACCCCAAAGTCCCACCCCCAGTGATCTGCTTCCAGCTACTACCTGCTTAGTTACCACCCAGCTAATCCATATTAGAGGATTAATCCACTGACTTGGTTACAACTTTCAAATCTAAGTTCACCTCTGAATATTCTTGCATTGTCTCACACCTGTGCTTCTGGGGGACACCTCACATCTAGATCATTACAACCCACAAAGGATGACCAAAGGATGGTATATTCATATGGCAGAATTCCACCCAGCAGTAAAAGGATTTCTCACCTTCCTGAGAAGTATCGCACTGAGTGGATCTGAAAAGCACGTTGAGTGGAAGCACCTAGACACCAAGAGCCCACATTATGTATTTTATTTATATGAACTTCCAGATCAGGCAAAACTAATCCATGGGGGGAAACAACCCTGACCATGATTGCGTCTGTTGTGGGTGACGGTGCGGTACTTTACAGGAAGGGAGGTGAGAGGACTTCCCTGGGTGTGACGGTGTCCTCTCCCGTGGCAGATGTGGCTCACACAAGTCAGTGCATTTGTCAGAATTCATCCTGTGCTGTGTTTGAGATCTATATATTTCATTCTCTGTAAATTTTACCTAAAACAAACAAACTGAAATATCGAACTGTAGTTAATGATATGTCTGCAGAAGTGTACTGATGTCTGCAATTTACTTTGAGATGCATCAAAAATAAACTGGATCGATGAATACATAGAAGCATGGCTAGACACTTGCAAGACAGCAAAAATAGCAAATGTTAATTGTGGAATCTAGAGGGTGGGAATGAGAATTTTTCTTTATGCTTGATGGTTTTCATAATAAAATGGAGGAGAACTCAGCACTAAAGCTCTCGTGGACTGAGATGTAGCTGGCAACACTACAGATGCACAGCAGTTGTGGACTTAGAGTGCCAAGGTCAGGGAGTGCTGCCTCCGTGGCCTGTCAGGCTCTCCAAGAGTGGGGCACCCAGAAGTGCCCACGTGGTCCTGTGTGGAATGTTCTGGCTCAGGTCAGCGATGCGGTGGGAATGGGCTGATGAGTCTTCTTTCATTTAAACTTTGTCATTTACATGTACAAAGCATATATATATTTCTACAATAATTTTTCTTAAAAAAATGTAAAGGGCCTGGAGATTTTTAAAAGAAATAATAAGGTCTTAGAGTCAGGGAAGTTCTGTTTTAATAGGCTTTAGGTAGTTGGGGTCCAAGAGGGGCTGCTCTTGATCTCTGGGGTGAGCTGGGCTTCAGGGGAAGGGGAAGACCACCTGGGTAGAAGGAGATGATCCTAAACTTTGAAAGTGGTTCTCCAAATTTCGACCTTATTTGGTTACAAAAGGTCAGAGCAATGGTTCTTTTCAAATTTCATCTACATAGAAAACCACATGGGCAGCTATCGCTGGAGTTCAAACTCTGATGACTCCAACTTCAGTCCTGTCACCTTCCCTTCCCACTCTCAGTCAATGGTCACTTCCTGCCTCTCCATCTGAAACAGAAGCCATGATGAGAGGTTGAGCTTCAACCTGCCCATTTCTCTGTGGGTCCTGCTCTGCCTGTCCTCTTGAAAGATGGGAAGGTGGCCTCTCCATTCCCCACTTCCTGATCGGACCCTCCATTTCCTCCTCTCCGTTTTCTGGATGAGGGATGGGCTGTCTCTATGCCCACTTCACAGAGTGGTCCTATAAAGCTGATGTGCTGCCTGCACCCACCATGTTAGGTGCCTGTCACATAGTACAGAGTCACCATTGCTCCTGGTGACTCAACCCTCCCCTCCACCTCCTTCATCTTTAACTTCATTCTCTCCCCCAAAGTCTTGAGAGTGGCTCCAGCTGGCTGTCTCTACCTTGTAACTGGCGGCCACAGCCCTGAAAGTGCTCCCACAGGCCCTGCAGGTCACTGTGGGATGGCTCTCATTTCCCCGGGTGCCTCTGAGCACTGGTTGGAGCCCGAGTTGTTTTATCTTGCGCCAGACTCCTCCGGGCCCCCGGGACGCTATGCCCTGGATTCCTGCAGCTCCCTGCCCACCTTCGCTCTCACCCTCGTGAGTTCATACCCTGTGTTCACCTCTGTGTGAAATATTTCCAATCCTTGGGATTCAGTCCAAGGCTCCCTATTTTTTCACCTTAAAGACTTTCCTGGGAAATTCCATCTTGTTGTGGATTTGGTTCCAGTGATGACACCCGTGTCCTGCTGTTTCGGCACAGTAACCCCTTGGCCAGTGGACGCCTCCAGGTGCGCCTTGTGCTCTCATTTCCTCTACCTGAACCGTGCTCCCGCGGGGTCTCTGTCTCAGGCCGGGCCCACTGTTGAACCTCCCGTCCCCGCTCTCATCCCCATCACTACTCCCGTGGCTCTGCGTCTGAGCACTTAGGGTCAAATCCTTTCTCTCCACCCTCATTGCACCCCCAGGTTTGGGGTCCATGATCTCTTTCCTGGGTTGCTGCAAAGCCTCCTCTTCTTCTCCCTCTCCCTCTCCTGCTCACCTTCAATTCCTTCTCCCCACTGAGGTGTTTTCCTGCACCTCCATCTTGATTCTGTCACTTGCCTACTTGAAGTGTCTTCATGTCTTCCCACTGAACTTGAAATCAATTCAGAAAGCAGTGTCTGAACTGGCCCCAGCCAATGTCCCCCTTGCTTCCTGACCTGGCCCTCTGAAGGCTGTCTGTCTCCCCGTGGCTCACTCCTGTCCTCCCCTCCCACCCACCACCTCCCTGAGCCACCTTCCCTGTCCCCTCCCTCACTGTGCAACACATCTTCATGGGGCACCAGCTCAGTCCCAGCACTGAGGAGGAGCTGTGGCAGGGGACAGGCAGGGTTCTCTCCCTCAGAGGTGAAGCCAGGGTGGAGACACAGTGAGGGGGAAACAATCAGCGATAGGTTCCAGGGGTGACCATGGTGATGAAGGAACCAGAGAGGGCAGCACAATAAGAAGTCCAGGCTGCGAGTGTCTGTGCCTGCAACTCCAGGCCCCTCCCCGGGAGCTTGGCTCCACCCTGAAGGGGTCAGTGGGAAGGACAGGCCAGTGGAAGGCGCAAGTCAAAGCCACGAGGGCTCTTCTTGGTGCTGGAAGAACTGAAAAGCCCGAGTATGGTCAGGATAGGAGAAAGCAGAGGGGGTTGGTCTGGGCATCGGGGGCGAGGCCTGTGCTGTCCAGTCCCCGTGGGGAGGTGCAGCGTTTCAGGCAGAGAGGGGCTGCTGCACGGTTCTGCCGAGGGAGACGATCCCCAGACACAGGAAGGGTACACTCGATGGGTTCGGGTGTACTTGGTGCTGCCACCACTCACAATTGACTTCCGTCACCCCCAAATGAACCCTGTCCCTCTGCCATGCCCCTCCAGCTGAGGCAGTCCCCGTCAGCTGTTTGCATTCTGGACATTCATGTTCGTGGGGTCACACGTCTGTGGTCACCTTGGTGACTTCTTTCACTGACCAGAAGGTCCTCCAGGCTGATTCACGGGGAGCTGCCCCCGGCTGGACAGGCTGCCTCTGCACGGAAGGACCACACTTTGCTTCTCTCTTCATTCACTGAGCATTTGGGTGTTTCTCTTTTGTGGCTTTAAGAATGATGCCTGGTGACTGTTTGGAACATGTTGTATGGGGACACCTTCATTCCTGTTGGGTGTCTCCACAGGGCTGGAGCTGCGGGGTCGCCGGGCAGCCCCCTGTGCTGGGTCTTCTGAGGAACTGCCAGCCTCTTTTCCAAAGTGGCCACAACACTTCATTTGCAGGAGAGGTTGTGTTAAGGGTTGAGTTTAGGCCTCTCCCGCGGTGGAGAGCAGACTTTGGGATCAGGGCAGGAGTGAGAAGACCTGGGAGGAGGCTGCCTCAGGAGGCCAGGGAGTGATAGGGGGGTCCCCTGCTTTGAAGGGAGAGGGAGGCAGACAGCTGGAGACAGATGCTGAGGCAGAGCCGAGGCTCCTGGAGGATGGGGAATAGAGTGAGGAGAGAGGAGTCAGGAGCTTATTTAGGTATGGGAGGGAGGGACAGCCGCGCCACTGATGGGCGGGAGGTTGGCTGTGGGCCAGGTGCTCTGATGGGGCAAACAAGGCGTTCCAAGCAGAGGAGGAGAGCAGGTAACTGAGCAGCTAGCACGAGGGTCAGGACTTGAGGGTACATTCGGGGTCGTCAGCGCACAGGTGAAGGTGGTTTAAGGATCACCAGGAGCCCTGGAGGGTGTGGGGGAGGGCAATCAGGCGAGCACTGAGCAGTGGAACTTTCTAGCACTTAGGGGTTAAGCAGAGAAAATCTCCCCCAAGGAGACTGAGAAAGGCTGCCTGTGGCAGGGGAGGTGGCCAGGAGGCCACTGGGCTTCCTGGGAGCAGGGAGCTCCGAGCACCCGCGTCACCTGCTGCTGAAAGCCATGGCAGTTGGAGACTGAGATGCGACTGCGCCACATGGCCACCTGTGCTCTGCAGTGACCTTCGTGATGGTGGTTTTGGCTCCTGAGTGGAGAAGGCGAGGGGAGCCGCTGCCTCAGGAGCATGTGCTGAGAAGGTGGGCGGGGAAGGTGTGGCCTCAGGAGGCCCAGACCAGGAGCAGGTGCCAGACACCAGCAGGACGAGCCCGCCAGAGAGGCCAGATGGGTAGTTCTGGGGAGAGGGGACAGCTGGGAGACAAAAGTCACGAGCAGGTGACGGGACGGTGGTTTCTGATGGGAGCAGTGGCATATTTTCTCCTGTGACCGGAAAGAGGGCAGGAAGACAGGTGGCACTGTAGGAGGGAGTTGGATTGCTGAGGGGACAGGGGTCAGCTCGCTGCCCACCACTCCTACTGCTCAGGGAAGTGTGAGGCCAAGTCCACATCTGGGCGGAGTGGCCTTGGGTGTTCCAGGGGTGGAAGGTGTGCCAGAGTGTTCAGAGTGGCCAAGGAGGGACTGAGGAGATGTATGGCCCTGAGCGTCACCTAGAGCCATCCTCAGAACTGACCGGGCCAGTCTGAGCAGCACCCCTTGCCTGGGTCTGGGCTGGTGTCACTCATCCTGCAGCCCGTGGCTCCTGCTTCTTTCCATCTCCCTCCCTCCTTCTCTTTACTCCCCCTCCTGTCCCGTCGGGGAGGGCCACGGTGTCAGGGTGGAAAGGAGGGACTCTAGCGACAGACCTTGAAGCCCAGGTGGGGCAAGGAGAGTGGGATCTGTGGGGCTGGGTCAGTCCCACACAAGGCAGCCTGGTGGGTGGATGGTGGTCAGAGGAGAGGCTGGCAGTGTTTCAGAGGCGGGCTGCTGGTGGTGTCTGGAGGTCAGGAGGCCAGGGATGAGGGGAAGGGAGAGGACACTGGAGACCTGAGGTTGAGGAACCAAGAGGCCAGAGGGATGGACGGGGGCACCGCATGGCTACTGAGGTCATCCAGCATGATGGCAGATGTGGGCTGGTGAGGACAGAATGCTTCAGGTACAACAGAGCGAGCACACATGGTGGCCAGGAGCATGTTGGTGCCACAGGATGGGCTGGAGGGTGGAGAGGTGTCCTGGCCGAGGAGCAGGAATGATGCTTTGCAACGATAATGGGGAACAAGGGGCCACCAACCTCACCCTTAGGCTCCCGGGGCCTGGCATGTGGGTACAAGAGAACAGGGAAAGCCACAGACACGGTTCTGGGCATGATGGGTTTTAGCTGGGGCTGGAGCCGGGAACAGATTGCCGGCGTTAGACGGTGCGCCCATCATGGTCCACAGGACCCCACAGGGCACGGGGGAGATCCTGGGAGGAAGGCGGGGCAGGGCCTGGAGGAGCAGTGCCTGAGGAGAAGCTGCTGTGCCCCAAGCTGTCGCACGCTCACCATGCTCGGTCCACTTGCTGCACGGTGGCCGCCCTTCAGGGGGCCAGTTCTGCCCCAAGGGAACAGGCCTCTCGCTCATGGCTGCCTCCCATTGCAGCCACTCCTAGCACCTGGGAAGTGCTCATGAGTGCTCCCTGCACGCAGACCCAGACTCTGCACTCTGCTGTTGGAGTGCGGGCACAGGATGCCCTGGGGGTCCTGGGGAGGGACACAGAAACTGGAGACCCCCACCCCAACACACACACTCCTTGAGTCCTTCTCCTGACCCTGGTGTCCAAGTCAAGTGCATCCTACAATTTATCTCAGGGTTTTTGGCAAATAACAAGGCATGAGATATTGACTTAGAGCTGCTGGGATCCCACAGGCCCCAGCTGGCCCCATCACTAGCTGTTTGGAAGTTGGGGCAGACAGATTGGATTGGGTTGTTGAAGGAGTTTGCCAGTTTGTGGTGGGAATTGAGTTGAATTTATTATCATTTTTGCCAGCACTACTTTGCCAAATATTTATTTAATCTGAGGATTCTAGAGAATGTTCGGGTTTGACAGGCAGGTGGCTGGAAGCCAGCTTGGCCTGTATCTGAGCTGGCATCCCTCTCTCTGCCCTGTGCCATATTAATTCCAAAACTGTAGTGCCTGCAACACAGAAGGGCCTGAGTTTGGGGCCCGTGGCCATGCCCAGAACTGGCCCATAGTGGCACGTGGGAGTCGACTTCCTATCAGTTCTCACAGGAATTGCTGAACCTGTAGTCACACCTTGGAAGCCGGTAAGAGTAGGATGGGACAGACTGTCTGAAGATTGACATGATTCGTTCTTTATTGTTCCATATTTGAGCCAGGGAGGCTTCTTTCACCTTTATAAAGAATGGTCAACTGACCCAAGAGGAAAGCGCCATCTCATCGTGTGAGTGGATGAAGGCGCTGTGATCACCGAGGTGCCGGGCAGCCTAGGCAGACAGACACCTGAGCCCTCACTTCCTGTCTCAGGGGTAAGAGCACGTATAGTGGCAGCTCTTTTCAGGAGTATCCTGCATTGAAATGGGTGTCCTTTTGTCCCTTTCAGAATGGACACTTTTCTTCATTAAAAAGTAGATGGAAAAGCTCCTTAAATACGATACAGTTGCAAAATGTTGAATGAACAATAATAAAGTAGACATTGCTGGCTGAAAAAAAATTATTTATTTTTAAAAAGGAAATGGAATCAAAGTGGCCAAATTGCTTAAAAGTGGTCAGGATTACAAAATCACCCTAGAATGGACCAAAGTTATCAACATACAAATGAATAGTTTGAGATTGTTATTCAAATTGGACTGTTAACTACTTCATCATGCCATACCTATCGACAGACAGACAGAGAGAATAATGTAATACACACCTGTGTGTGCACCACTTGACTGTTCACCCTTCATCCTACTTAGTTTGACATATTTATAAAGAAATATAGCATGACAAACGCATATGCATCTCAATCCAACTTCCCTCACTCCTGCCCCAGTGAAGTTTTTCATTTTTATGCATTATTTTCTTTCTAATGTATTTTTATACTTTTTCACATATTTATGTGTTCATTAGCAATGCAAAGCATTGTTTTGCAGATTCAAAAGCACCCAATATCCTCTCGAAACATTGTTCTTAAGTGTTACCCTGATATATAGAAAAGTGTATGTGTATATAATACGTATCATATATCTTACATACATATCTCATAACAGGAAATACATCCGTTTCTGGTGCATTTATTGTAACTGCTGTAGAGATTTTCATTGTGCTAACGTGTGCGTGCCAGTGTTTGTCTGAGAGCCGTGTGTGTTTATCTGGGTATTCTCATTTTGCTAAATGTCGAACTGCTTGGGGAGAGAACGTGCATCTTCAACAACTGTCAAATTGCTCTCCAAAATGATTGTATTGATTCATGCTCCCACCATCACTGTGTGATAATTCCCGTTTCTTGATATTCCAATCTGAACACTGTGAAATATCTCTGCATTGTCTTAATTTCTACTCTCACTGCTGCCAGTGCCCTGGCGCTTCTCTTATACGAACAGCCCTTTGGGTTTTTCTGTATATCGCCCATCCCCCCATTAGATTATTTGTATTTTAGTTATTGATCTATATGCAGAGGCTCTTTATACTTTCTATATACTGATCCTTGGTCAGCTGTGTATTAAAATGTTTTCTGCATTTTGAGACTTTTAAGAAATGTTCTTAATGCTGTCTTTGGGTGAATATAAATTTTTAATTTTGATGTAGTTTGATTTTATCAATCTCATTTTCACAGTTAGCACTTCTTTTTCTTATTTAATAAATCTTTCTGTATCCCAAATCATAAATTTTCTCTTCTAAAAGTTACAGGGTTTTGGCTTTCATATCTGAGTTGCAACCCATGTGGAATTCATGCTGTGTAGGAAAATTCTCATTTTTCCCTGTGTTGAAAACCACGTGTTGCCGTCCCATTTGTGAATGCTCCCCCCATGCCACCGCAGTGGCATGACTTCTGTCCATGTCAAGTAGTCGTATGTGGAGAGGTCATGCAGGGCCATGTGTGGTCAGGTCTGCTCTGTTCTCACCTCAGTACTTCACCACCTTCAAGAGGTGTAGGTGGTGGCTCCCCACTTTGTCCCTCAGACGTGTGGCCCAGTTTATCTGTTTTTGCTCTTCCATGAACATAGGGAAGAAAATCTTGTCCAGATCTTAAAATTCTGTGATGGTTTTGATTGGAATTTACTGATCTACTTGATGAGAACTGACCTTCTCGTGCTATTGAGTCTTCTACATATGAACTCAATATACCTCAACATATATTTAGGGTGTCTTTAATTGTTTCCATAATGTTTTATATGTTATTCATAAATTTATTCTTGAGATAAATCATAACAATTTCTCCTTAGAATCTTTAAAATTTCCATTGCAATTGTAATTGGTATCTTTTAAATTTTATTTTGTTTGATGCAGTTGTTTGATACGAATTGATACGAATTTGTTTTTGTATACTGATTTTACATGCAATCGCTTTGGTAAAATTTTTACATTTGATGCATCACCTCTAGATTCTTTGGGTTGACATATGTAATTGTGTGTCTGTAAATACTGACAGTGTTCTTCCTTCCCTTCCATAACCGAGAGGTTCTGCTTCCTGTTCTGCACTGCCGTGTGGACCAGGACTCACAGGCAAAGGCTGGTAGCAACAGGAGTCACGGGCGCTCTGGTCTGGGATTCTTCTCATGTTTCCATGCTCGATGATGGTGTTGGCTGATGGGGGTTTTTGTTTGTTTGTTTATTTGCTTTGTTGGAATAATATAAACCCTTTATCATTTCAAAAGCATTTTCTTCTAATCCCAGTTTTTTAACAGTTCTTAAAATCACAGATGGATGTTTAATGTCCCTGAAGGCTTTTAATGCAGCTATTAAGGGGGATCATATAGTTTTTTCCTATAATGTGCTAATATCATGAGTCATATTTATTTTGTAATGTTAATCTCTAATTCTAGAATAAACTCGACTTTCTCCTGATGTATTATCATTTTTACACATTGCTGGATCTGGTTTTCTCTAAGTTTTGCATCTATGTTCAAGATTCGTTGGGGCCTCTAAGTTTCTTTTCTTAGGATGTTCTTGTCAGACCTGGTTTCAGACATGAGTTGGAGGTCATGGGATGATTATGCTCTGGATAATCTGTGTGAGACTGGGATTATTTATTATTTGAATATTTAGCAGACTGTTTAAATGCCAAAGCCCTCTGGGTGTGGTCTGTTCATGCAGTGCTTCCATTTTGCATGTGCCTCATGGGAACGTGGAGGAGCTAGGCCGCCTTTCCTGGCAGCTTTCACAAGCTTATTTTCTTGGAATCTGCCCTGCTCATTTGTTTCCAGTTTATTGTCACGAGATGGTCACATCCTCTCATAACCTCTACTTTTTGAGGCTTCTCTAGTCATGTTCTTTTCCCTCCTAATAGTGTCCTTTTTCCATCAAATTTGTCAACAGTATTATTCCTTCTGAACAGCCAACTCCTGGCTTTGTTGTTCTTTGTCTACTTGGAGTTTGTTTTGCTTCACGAGTTTCTCCTTATGCTGGTTTCCTGCTTCCTACGCTCTGGAGTTTCTCTTGCTGCCCTTTTTCCAATGTCCTCAGTTGGAAGCTTGATGCATCAATCTTTAGCTTTTCCTATTTTCTCTATGAACACTTAATAAACTCCTCTGTAAATATGTATTAGTTATCTTCCACGTATTTCAATATGTAGTATTTTGGTTATCATTCAGTTGTAAATATTTTAAAACTTCCACTATGATTTCTCTTTTGAGTTGTTTAAAACTGGTTCCTTGATTTTCACACATGGAGGGATTTTTCTAGAATCTTTTGGTTACTTATTTCTCATTTAATTTTTGATTTCAAGTTAAGTTCGTAGTTACTTGGAGAACGTGATCTGTACGATGCTGGTGTTTTTGAAATTTCTTAGGCCTGGTGTTGGTCCAGTCCACACGAGTGTGCAATTACACTCTCCATTCAAGGGCTGCAAGGGTCTAAGTATGTGTGTTGGGTCAACTTTGTTAATGGTGTCGTTTAAATTTTCTTATCTCACTGATTTTAGTTGTTATTTGATCTAGAAATTGCTGGGAAAGGTGGACTTGTCAGTTTCTCCTGTCTTATGTCAACACTTTCCTTTATTGACAACTTAGTTCCTTGGCCCTCATGCTGGAGCTAGAGGAACGTGCAGCGTGTTCCTTAGTCCTGTTCAGTGTCCAGTTCAAGGAAGGCCACAGGCACGCAGGGTCCCCAGCAGCCCGAGCTGTGCAGGCCATGCCCATTCCTCCACCTGGGGAGACTGTCCTCACCAAGCTCTGCTCAGAACGCACCTGCCTGACCTCAGTTTCCTCCTTACCTCCTACAGCATCACAAGGAGACACCAGGAAGTGGCCAACTAGCACTTGCTGGACGGAAATAGTTCCTGCCCTCTGAGAACCCCTTCCAAAGACATCACCCTCCCCAGGCCACCTATCCCTTGAGATTGTTCAATGGAGGTGAAAGTCACATAAGAGTAATCATGGTGAGCCACAGTGGTGTACATCCACGGTGCTCTGTGACCATCTCTATCCAATGCCAAGACATCTTCACCACCCCAAACAGAACCCTGCTCCTGCTAGGCAGTCGCTCCCAATCTGCCCACCTCCCAGCTTCTGGGAGCCCCTGCAATGCTCCCTGTGGCCAAGGGTCTGCCTGTTCTGGGCCTTTCGCACAGGGTCGTGTGCTGTGACCTTCTGTAGCTGGCGTCTCTTACCAGGCACCAGCATTTTGGGGTTTGTCCCTGCTGCAGCACGTGTCCGAATTTCCTTCCTTATCATGGGGAGGTGAGAGTCCACGGCAGGAATGGATGTCACGTTTCCCATTCACCTGTGGCCAACCCTGACCCTCAGCCGTTTTCCCTCGCACCCACCGTCCCTTTCCTCTCACCAGCCCCTCAGCGCCTGCCTCTCACCGTGGCAGGATGGGTGCGGGTTGGGTGCTCTGGAGATGGAAATGGCCCCCCAGCCTTCTTAGTGCAGGAGCAGTAGGGGTGCGGGCATGGGCAGCATGGGCAGCGGTGTCATGGCCCTGAGGAGAAGGAAGCCGCTGGCCTTGGGGTTAGCTCCATGGTCAGCAAAGGAGGTGAGGGCACCCCGGGAGCTACTGAGAGCAGAGCGCCTGAGTGTGGCGTGCAGCCCTGGGAGGGAGCCCAGCCTGGCGCTCCTGATCTTTAGGCTGCTGTCTCCCCGGGCTGCTGCAGCTCCCAGTCAGCCCCACGTGCCCCTTCCAGGCCTGCCTGGGGGACGTTTGTACCCAGGGGGATGTTTGTACCCAGCAGCAGGAAGGACCCTGGCTTCCTGGGACAGTGCCCAGGAGCAGCTGGTGTCTGAGGGACCCCAGGCGGTGAGGTGGGGTGGGGGTCGTGACCAAGGGCACCTGATCTTCTCTCGGAGGTCTTTTCGGGCTCTCTGTCGGTGACCTGCGAGGTTTGGGAACAGCCGTGTGTTTAATGATCTCCTGCACCAGCAATTTTAGGCTCTGGCAGCTAAAATTAGATCCCTCCTGGTGCCTCTGGGAGGATGGGCCAGCTCTGTCCATCATCCCCTGCCAAAGCGTGGCTGGTGACAGCCTGCACAGGAGGCTTGGGGTGAGGCTCAGAGTCACGAGCTGCTGGACATTGTGTTCCTCCTGTCCCCTTCAGTTGTGCCTTCCTCAGAGGATGCAGAAATAGCACTTGGCTGCCCTCTGTCCTCTGGCAGGTCGGCATGGCTGCATTTGAATCCCAGCTTCACTGCAGGACCCGCCTGAGACCTCAGGCACAGATACCAAAGCTGGGCGTGATCATCCCGCATCACGGAGGGAGGAGGATGGAACCGCTTGAGAAGCAGAGGACCCATGCCCTCTGTGTGTGCTCACGCATGCTGGGAGTGAACCCAGGCCCTTGCACATGCTAAACACTGGTTTATGCTATCCTTTGGTTTAGGGGGTGGGAGGTATGGGAAGGAAGATGTCAGTAGACTTTCCTTCCTGCAAAACCCAGCAGAACCCAGGGTGGCCCAGCAGAACTTAATGGAACCCAGAGGAGCCCAGTGGAAACCAGCAGGACCCAAAGGGACCTAGAAGGGAGAACCAACTGGAACACCTGAGGACCCAGCAGACTGGGGGCAGTAGAAGCAAGTGGGGTCCCTGGGGCCCAGCCTTTACTGAGGGTTACCTTGGTCACTGAGGCACCCACCCTTCAAGATGCCTGGGTACCTTTCCTTGTATTGTGACTGTCAGACCCGCCAGATGTTCACACATGAGCCACCTGCCTCCTTTCCTCACTTCCTGCCGCCCTCTCCCCATGGAAAAATGGCCCTTCAAGGCGCAGTGCAGAGAGAGCTCGCCAGCCCCACAGCCCCTGCAGGAGCAGCTCTGTCAGGCTGGGAAACGGTGGCATTATTCTTCTGCAGAACTTATTAGGTTAGAAACTTAGTAAAAACAGCCTCAGCTGCAACCTCTATACACAGTCACTATCAACAAGGAAAATTTATGTTTTAAAAATAAAAAGAAACTCAAGTGCATTAGTCAGAGTGAGGAAGTGTTCAGGAAAAAGGTTTGTTCCCCAAGTAAACAGCCACAATGGAATTGTAATCAAATTTCTTAATTATTTCCATAAATCTTGGGTACATAAAAACATACAGGGCCCTTTTTCAAAAAGTCATTGTTTACAAGTGCCTTGGATGAGAGAAGAGGTAGCCCAACCGCCCTGGTGTGACTGGGAGATTCCAGAAGGGGAGAGGGGCTGAGTACCCTGTCCCTCCTCCCAGAGGGCAGCATGCTGTCCACCCCCCAAGGGACTGAGGATGCCTGGCCAGAGGCCGGGTGACTGTTTCCAAGGGGACACTGAACAAGAGAGAGCAGTGTTTATGGTCAAGGGGAGGATGCTGACCTGGTGGGAAGCAGGGCAGGTAGAAAGCTGTCCCCACCCAGCGCTGCGGTTCAGCCCAGGCTCCTCCTGTCTCTGAGAACCAGGCGTTGGTGCTTTTCCCTGGAGGGCTGGGGGTTGGGCACAGGTTCAGAGCCCGAGCCCAGGAAAGGAGGAGCAGCCATTGGTCCTTGGCATGCAGGGACTGTGGGTCTTGGGGCAGAACCCATCCAGGGTGGCCAGGCCTGAAAGAGTGGAGAAGAGCCACCTTGGGACGCTCTGCCCTGCAGCCTCCCATCAGTCTTTGGGCTTGGGTTTGGCCTTCCCCAGGATGAGGACATGATCCTTTTCTAAACCAGTTTTGAAAATAATTGAGAGAATTGGAAACTGAAATGCTTTTCTAAGTTATCTGTGAGAGAGTGAGGGGGACAGACACTCAGGCCCAGAGCCAAGGCACACACCTATATGCTGGCCCTTGGCAGTGTCCAGGTGCAGTTTCCTGTCCCCATGGATGCTCCGGGCAGGACAGCAGACAGGGTCATTGACACCTGGCCATGGTGCTGTTGGCAGTTTGATGCCAAGGAACATGTGATGGAAGCAGATGTGTGTGGACACAGCCAAGGGAGGCATTCCGCGTGTAACCTCGAGTAGTGGGAAGACTGTTCTGTGTCCTGTTCTCCCCGGCCTGCTCAGCTCTTCAGGAAAGCTGGGTAAAGCGTCTTGCTTGAACAGTCGGCCGCACATTCTGATGATAACACAGTTCCATTACAGAGTCCCTTCGCTCAGCAGAGGCACGTGCCGTATTAAGCCATAATCAGAATTCAAATGCGAACCCAACCTTCCCACGAGGTGCTTTCCTCCATGGTGGCAAGGGACGGGGGCTTGCTGGGCAGAGGGCTGGGGAGGGCGGAAGCCCCCACGTCGTGTCTCACAGTCAGCCACTGGTGCCATCAAAGTGGGTGCACCCTGGAGTCCACTCCTGCTTGAGTCAGACCTCAAGTCAGTCAGAAGCCTCCTTTGTGCAAAGCCCTGTCCCCAACCAGGGTCTCACCCCGCTGCTTCCAGCAGTAGTCAGTTAAGAGGAGGAGGCCCTGTCCTTGAGTCCCTCTGGCCAGCCCCAGGTCCTGGGTGGGCAGCTCCACCTAATGCCTTCTGGGTTCCAGAAGATCAGTGTTCTCGCCCACGAACACATGCTTCGCAAAAATATTGTTTTCATTGTTATTGATCTTGCCAGTTGTTTCCCACGGGTTCCCCAATGGTCTCCAAGTAACCCCTGAAATGCATCAGGAAAGCCTCTCTGCAGGGGATGGGGACCTGGTCCAAGATTCCTTAGACTGTGGCTCCTGGCACCTGGCCTGGGGTGTGGGCACCCTGGTGTGTCCATTCTGACCTTGAACACTTCCTCATTGGGAATGGGTGGAGCGAGGGTAGGTGTCTGATTCACATTGGGACAGTGGACTCTGGAGGTGTGGTCAGTGGCCTCTGCCACACTTGGTCAGATCCAGTTTTACAGCAGACTTCCTTCCAGGGAGTTGCAAGGTCACTGCAGTTGAAACTGCACAGGCATGAGGATGTGTGGAGGCAAGACTGAAGGGAAGGAAAACTCCAATCCAGGGCTCTGTGGTCACCAGGAAAAATGGGTAATACCAGGCTCACCCAGGGAGTCATGGGGATTGCAAAAGCCTTGGGTACCTGGTAGGAGCTCAGGGGATAGGGATCTTGGCATCTTTGCACAGGGAGGGGCTTCTTCTAGGGCACGATGCTTTTGTGTTCTGGGAAATTTTAAACCAAGACCACAGGGTCATGGACAGGTGTCCCCAGACCTCACAATCAGGGGCTGATACAGGCTCTCCCAGTGTTAGATTCCCTGTGTTCAGAATCCATGCACACCCAGCTCCACCTCTCCTGGTTCCAGCTCCAACTGCCTCTGACCTTCTGGTTTACCACTTTCCCTGCATCAGTAGGGTGAGTGAAGGGGACAGACAGGCCCTGGAGCCAGTGTCCAGGACACACTGTCTGGGCAGCTGCTGTAGGTGTCAGGAGTGGTCATGAATTTCTAGATTAGCCCCTACCATATGATATTGAATCAAGACATTTTGGAGACAGTGTAGCATAGCGAGAAAACATGAGCTGTAGTGATATTCAGGCCACCTACAGGCTATGACATGTTGGAAAGGCCCTTGCTGGTGATCACATGGGAGAGATTGTTAAACACTGGCCTAGGAGTGGCATACATCATTTGTACCAATTTATGGACAGACATCAGTCACAGGCCCCACCTGTCTGTGAGTGGCTGGAAAACAGTTTAGCAGTATTCCTGGAAGAAGGGGAAAACACATTGGTAGGTACCTGCCCAATTGGATACCTGAGACCAACTAGGCAATAGGCTAGGCCCTTCCCCACACTGGGGCTCCTCCCCAACTCAGGACTCCTTCCATGCATGGAGGCCCCTTCCCCACAGAGACCCCTCCCCTACAGGGCTCCTCCCACACAGGACTCCTTCCATGCATGGAGGCCCCACCCCCACAGAGACCCCTCCCACACAGGTCTCCTCCCACACAGGACTCCTTCCATGCATGGAGGCCCCACCCCCACAGAGACCCCTCCCACACAGGTCTCCTCCCATACAGGACTCCTTCCATGCATGGAGGCCCCTCCCATACACTGGGGCTCCTCCCATGCATGCAGGACCCTCCCCCTGAGGCACTTCCCCCACACTGGGGCTCCTCCCACAGACTGAAGCCCCTCCCACACGTTGAGGCTCCTCCCATACACCAGGACCCCTCCCATATACCAAGTCTCCTCCCACACTCTGAGGGCCCTCTTCCACATTGACATGACTCTTCCTGAGGAGTTCCCCAGGAGGACAAGGCTTGAACCTTTCTAGAGAACAAGAAGGTCTGTTTTTCTGGTAGCTTCTGCTCCTCTCTCTCTGCTCAGGGCACCAGAGCTGGTACAGAGTGTGGGTCCATAAGAAAGGTCTCTCTCCAACCTGCCCTGGTCAGTTTGTATTTCTGCTGCTGTTTTAAAAGGTTTGTGAACAGTGATCCCGTTTGTGTCCCTGCCTTTCTAGTGACTATTAATTGCCTTCCAGATGAAGGCTCAGCACTTGTAATTAGGCTGGCACCTTCTAGGCAGCATTTTGTGTGTTGGGGGTGAGGAGGGAGCATGTGTTAATGGCACTGAACTAAGCCACACCCTCCTCAAGCCTCCTAATTAACCCCAGGTCCATTCCAGACCCTCTCCTGCTTTGCTAATCAATGAGGTCTTTCTGGTTCCTTTTGCATTTACATCCTGACCTGACTCTTGGCCAAGGGCTGCAAGCTTTGGTTCCAAAATACTTCTGTGCACAGAGAAGGGGGTGCCTCTCTGCCTCCCATTCCTGCAGAAGGAGCTCTCCCTGCATGCACAGCTTGGGGATTCCATAAGCAGGCTAGGAGAGTGGAGAGCGGGCTGGTGCAGGAGCGGGCGAGCCCCCTGCTGCTGTTCTGCGGTGGACAGGGGGAGCCTCCTCAGCCTCCTTCCTAAGAAGCAATTCAGTTGAATACAACATGGTGTGGAGAAGCCATAACCTCAGATTTCTGTGTGCCTGTTAATATTTTAAAGACACAGTTGGATTGGAAGCATCCATCCTCAGCAGCAGTAGGTTGCTTGGCAGTGGCTGTGGAAGACCTTCCAGAATGCTGGCTGTGGGAACAGGTGGAAGTAGCCCAGGATGAAGAATGTGTTCTGGAACAATTGGTGCCCCAAGTGAGGTGCACCTGTGCCAGAGTACTACCATGTCCTCGTGACCCAGGGAAAACAGCTCTGTGCCCCTCTGTGGCCGCTGCTTCTGAATACATGGAAGGGCAAATGATGAAATGCAGTGCCCTGGCCTACCTTCCTGCGTTCAGCTGACAGCATTCAAATAGTCACACGGCAGTTATGAATATAGTGCAGGAAGGCGCGCCAGAGCCACCTCCGTAAGGCAGACCCACAGAAGAAACCCGGAGACTGGATAAAAATGCCCCAGTAATGGGGGCTTTTTAACACACCACACTGGCAGATCAGCTGGCTGAACACGTGACATCATCAGCCAGGTGGGCATCACGGGCACACAGGTACATGTGCACACACCGCCACCCCACCCACGTGTCTCCATATGCACAGATGCGTGCATTTATGCCACCATCTCTGAAGGATACCCTCTTCTCAAGTGCACATGGAACCTTTATAACAATTTATCATGTTAGATCACAAAGGAAACTCCAGCAAGTTCTGTGAAGTAGAAATATTCCAAGCAATATCCTCTGATCCTGTCGCCCTAAAGATGGACACGCTAACACAGTCCAAGACCCTACCCTCCTGTAAAACGCTCTTGCACAAAAGGCGCAAATAAATTAAAATGGAAAAAATTATGAAGAAAACACTTCCTACCATAATTTATGGGATATATTTACAGCAGTGATCAGAGGAAAATTCACACCCCTAAGCACTTCTATTAATAAAAACAAATGAAAGAAATAACTAGATTCCCAGCTCCAAAAGCTATGGAAAGAAACAAAAAGTAAACCAAAAGAAAGCACAAGAAAGAAAATAGTAAGGAGAAAAGCAAAGCAAAAAAAAAAAGTCTAGAATAGAAAAATAATTAATAATCTCTAAATCTAATTTTTAAAAAATATTTTTATTAGTTGTTGATGAACCTTTAATTTATTATATGTGGTGCTGAGAATCGAACCCAGTGCCTCACACATGCTAGGTAAGTGCTCTACCACTGAGCCCCAACCCCAGTCCCCCAAAATCTAATTTTTAAAAGCTTAGCAAAATGGACAAAAATTTTTTTGCTAATAATAAAAACTGAGAGAAAGCACAAATATACAAAATAAGAAATGGGAAGGGAGGTATAGCCACTGAAATAAAAGAAGTGTAAAGATCATAACATTATTTGGTAGACCTCTATAAAAATAAATATGATGACCTAGATAAAATGCAGTACCAATTCAATGTAGGAAATGTAAACAAACCAATTTCCATGAAAGATCTAGAGAAAGCCCTCAGGGAACTACATGCAAAATGTACAAGGCCTGGATGCTTTCACAGGGGAGTGGTGCCCAACTTCCAAATGCCAGGCATCCTCCACTGTTTATGAATTGTTTTAGGGTATTGGAAAGGCAGGGCTGCCTTTAAATTCTTTCTTGAAAGGAAATATTGCAATGATATCTGGATCAAAAAAGCAAGTACAAACATGAATTTACAGAAAAATAATCACTTAATAAATACTGAAATGAGGGTAACAAACAAATTATTCATAGACCAGATCCAACTCCACAATAGGAAATTAATTTATCGTGACCAAATGGTGTTTCCCTGCCCCCCCCCCCCCCGGAATGCAAGGCTAGTTCAACATAAGGAAATTCACTAATAGAATACAAAAATAAATAGATCTAAGGGAAAAAAAAATCATAGAATTATCTCCAGTGCCCGTGCCTGAGATAACAATGAAGAAAACAGAAATGGATGGATACTTTCTTAACTTGAAAAAACATTTTATATGCCTAAATTCAAGTCATGATCTTATTTGATGGGAAAACACCAGAGTATTTCCACCAAGTTTGGACCATGGCAAGAAATGCCTATTATCTCTTCTTGTGCACAACAGGACTGGTAATGTCAGCAGCTGGATAAGTCCATTAGTGGTATGAGTACTAGAACAGAGGAATCAAAACCATACCAACTGGCACACGATATGGTAGTACACTAGGAAAACCCTGGTACACGTCATTGGCAAATGTAAATAACTGATAGAAGTAAATTCAACAACAAAAGAACTCATGAAGGTGGCAGGATAAAACACTGACATAACTCAATAGCTTTCTTGTACACAAGCAAAAAACAGTTGGGGACACTAACAACCAAGAAGATAATCTATTTAGGAGTGCACTTAGTGAGCCACGGGCAGTCTTCTAGAAAACCAAAAGTAATCTCGGACAAGTAGACATTCCTTGTTCTTGGTGGGTTGACTTAACATCAGAAAAGCCCAGTTTGTTCCAAGTTAATGGGTGGCTTTAACACAATCCTAGTGAAAATATCAATAAGCTTTTATACAGAGCTAGACAACTGGTATACCTAAGTTTGCAATGAAAGAAAGTACACAATAACCACGAAAATACTGAGAAACTAAAGCTCCCTGGGGATAGCTCCTCCAAATAGGAAAGGGAACCATGAGGCCTCTGTGATTATGAAAGGGTGGCACAGGTGCACAGGGTGACAAAGAACAGAGGAGTAGAACAGGAAGTCCAGAAATAGGCCCAGGTACTGGGGAAGTTCAGTCCGTGACAGTGGTGGCATCTCACATAACTCAAACAGAGGTCAGTTTCTTGATATTGTGCTGCAACAATCAGGCAGCCTGTGGAAGAGATAAAATTGACACATATCTTGTGCCATGCACACAAATAAACTCCAAATGAATCCGAGACCCTAATATAAAAATGACTTCATAAAAGTACTAGAAGAAAACACGAGTGAATTTTCTATAACATGGATGTGCAGGGAAAGGTTTTCTAACTGTGACTCCAAATCCAGATGCAGGAAAAGATTGATAGATTTGAGTACATAAAACAGAACGATTTTGACATTACAAACAACAACAAAAATGCCATTCTAAGTCTAGTCAAAATGCAAAAGACCATGTGTTAGAAAATATTTGCAATATTCATCAGACAAAAAGGGTTAATATCCCGATACATAAAGACTGGTTGAAATTGAGGAGAGGAGACCCAACAAAAAATGGCCAAAGGCTATGAAAGATAATTCATGTAAAGGAAATACAAATACCCCTTACACATAGGAAAGGATGTTCAGTTTCACTCACAATTAGAGGAATGCAAATGGAGACAACTCTGAGATATCATTTTTTACCTGTCAGATTGGCAAAAATTAGAAAGCTCGACAGCACATCTGTTGGTGAGGAGACGAGCAAGCTCATACATGGCTGATGATGAGAATGCTGGTGGGAGCAGCCCTTCGCAGGGAGGTTTGGCCCGATTTTTCAAAACCCCCTATGCACTTCCATTTTGATCCAGAAATTCCACTTCTAGGAACAAATCCTGAAAATATACGTACATTTAGAGTATGAGCACACCCATGCACAAAGTTATGCATTGCAGAATTATTGGTAATCCAAAACAGTTCTCCTTCACTTGTAGCAGGGGTACATACAGATCAACCCTTCTTAAGTAGAAAACGATATAAGCTGAAAACACACCTAACACACCTCTCTACTGAGCACCCCGGCGTAGCCACAGAGCATGCAGCAGAATGTGCAGCTGATGGAGCGGCGGCTCACTGCCACTGCTCTGCCTTGCAGCAGAGGATGGTACTGCATTGCCCCAGTCCCGGAAAAGGTCCAGATGCAGAATTTGAAATACAGTTTCTACTGAATGCATGTCACTTTTGTATCATTGTAAAGTTGAAAAATTGTAAGTCAAATGATAATTCAGGGACCTTCTATATGGGAAAGGACCTGAATTTCCAAACACAATGGAGTAGTTGAATGACTGTTGGTATATAATTCATGGTACAGAGCACAATGGAGTACTATGCAACTACAAAAAAAGAATGGGAAGGTCCATATAAATGGATGTGAAGTAACGGCCAGGATATAGTGATAAGTGACAAAAGCAAAGCCCATAACAGCATCCTTATGTGGCAGGGGGCAGGGATGAATGCAGATGAATGTGAGGGGACTTTTTGTAGTGATGATGGTAACATTGCACACAATGTGTTTTGTTATCAGACTGTGCACTTAGAGTGACTGAATTTTATGGTCAAAAATTGTCCCTAGACAAGGCTGTTAAAAGAACATCTCTAGCACATCACCATTGTGTGGCAAAGGAAGTAAAATAAGGTCTTATCTGTCCCTGTATTTTAGTAATAGAAGGAATACAGGAAGGGGAACTATCTAAGGAAAATGATTACCAAGGGGGGCGGTGGTTAGGACCAGGTGGAGAGGATGGGATGATGGGAAGGGGTCAGAAGGAATGGCAAGTGCAGCATCTCTGAGTGCACACTTTTGTATACTTGTGACATTAATAATCATGGCAATATTTCATTACTCAAAAAAAAGAAAGAAAAGAAAAAAGCATCAAGAACTAGAAACAAACCCCCTTGTGGAATAAAAACAGAAACAATGACAGGCGCTATAATTCAAAGGGATAATAAAGCATGCTGGAAACTGGGGACAGCTCCCCAGGTAACTTTGGGACTCGGTATTTCAACCATACACTCTTGAGGCTGGTAACAAAAAATAGTTATTAAAAAAAAAATACAGTTACTCTAGTTAGTAGGTTTGTTTTTTAAAGCGATGTTGTTATGGTTTAGATGTGAGGCGTCCCCCCAAAGCTCATGTGCGAGGCAATGTAAGAAAGTTTAGAGGTGAAATGACTGGGTGATGAGAGCCTTAACCCAATCAGTGGAATGATCCACTAATGTGGATTACTGGGTGGTAACTGTAGGCAGCAGGGTGTGGCTGGAGGAAGGAGGTCACCTGAGGTGTGCCTCTGGGTTTCTATTGTGTCCTGGTGAGGGGAGCTCTCTCTGCTTCCTGATTGTCCTGTCCTGAGCTGTTTTCCTCCTCCACACTCTTCTGCCATGATGTTCTGCCTCACCCTAGTCCCAGAACTGTGGAGTCGGCTGTCTGTGGACTGAGACCTCCTAAACCCTGAGCCCCAAATAAATGTCTCTTCCTCTAACATTGCTCTGGTCAGGTCTTTTAGTCACAGTGGCAAAATAGCTGACTGAAAGAGAGGTGAATTAGCAATTCTGAAATTACTCATTTATATTCAAGGTTAGGGAATGTGCAGATGTATGGAGTAGTAGAAGCCATGGTTTTCCAAGCCAGCAGAGCGAGGCACACATTTGAGAGGGTGGAGGGCTCATGTCACCTGAGGTGCTGGGTTGGAATTGGAGTGGGTGTGCACACACGTGGGTTTAGAAGTCAATGCCTCTGTCGTGTGGCTCTGCCTGGTGATGGAGCCCGGAAGATATGACATCTCAATAGCAAAGGAGCACCCGGTTCTGTTTTCTAAATCCCTCCCACCAAGAGGTACCAGAGATCTTTGGAGAGATGGTTAATCCCAGGGTCAGCACAGAGCAAGGACAAGTGGGCCCATAACAGTGTGGACACGATGGACAGGAGCGGGGGAGTCTGGGTGGCCTGTCCTCAGGATTAGGATAGGCAGGCGGGCCAGCAGGAAAGTGCTTCCTTAAGGAGCAGACCTCGCGGAAGAAATGAGCACAAGTCCCCGGCGTTCCTTCTACAAGGCTCAACTTGTTCCAAGGGAGAAATCCAACCTTACAACAAGGAAATGGCCCACTGTTCCCTAGTCCAGCGGTGCAGGTCGGTGTCCCAAGGGGCAACACAGTCCTCCTGCCGCTCTGGCAGACCACCAGGCTGCACCGGGCCTTGTTCCCACAGTCCTCCCAAAGTGTGCAACCCGAATCTAATCATGGGGAAAGCAGACGGACTGAAGTTGAGGGGCTTCTACACAATAACTGGCTTGTACTCCATGAAAAATGTCAAGGTCATGAAGGAAAAAAAATAAGGAATTGTTCCAGATTAGAGATGAAGACACACCACTGGACGCAGGCATGCACTGGATTGAACCCTGGGTCCCACGTCCTTGCTTCTGCTCCAGCAGACCCTGGGGGACAACATGAGAGGTGCAGGTCTGCGGATTGGACAGTAGTCCTGTCACTCATTTGTAGCGACCATTCAGTGAAGAGGGGAAGGGCACCATGTCTTCCTCTCACTCTCAGCTGCCTTAGAGGCGCAGAGTGCCGAGCTGAGAACCAGGATCTGGTCCTCATTGGCTCTGTCCCCCTCCATGGTGGCATGGTGGCAAGGTGGCAGTCCGAGGTGAAGCTTCATGGGGACGTCTTCTTCTTCCTTTTTCTCTTCCCCTCCCCACCCTCACTCCTTCTTCTTGAACCCAGGGGCCCTTAACCACTAAATCACATCCCCAGCCTTTTTTTTTTTTTTAACTTTTGAGACAGGGTCTCACTCAGTTGTGTGGGGCCTCAATAAGTTGCAGAGGCTGGCTTTGAACATGGGATCCTCCTTTCTCAGCCTCCCAAGTCACTGGGATTAGGAGCATGCCCCACTGTGCCCGGCCATGGGGGCGTCTCTATAGACCTCCTTCAGAATGAGCTGTGCTCATTCACAGTTAATTCAGTCGTTCCACATAATTTACTGAAAATGACGTGCCAGGCATCAGTCCCTGCTAGAAGGTGGCACCCCAGGGAAGGAATGCTGTAGTTCAGGGAGAGAACCCTGGGCAACAGCAGCAGTGGAGAGACACCTTCAGCCAGCTCCTATTTCCTGGTGGGAGCAACTCAGGAATTTTCCTGGTGGGGTGAAATCCACAGTTTCCCTGGAAGGGTGGGGTTCACATGGGGTGTACTGTGGAGTCTCCCTGGAGGACTGTAGTACCGTCCCCTTGGCAGGGATTAATTCAGAATCTTCGTAGGGGGTGTGATTCAGACTCTGCTGGTGGGTGTAATCAGTGCTCCTGGCAGGTGTCATTCAGTCACCCTGGTGGGATGTCATTTGGAATCATCCCAGGGGTTGTGAGTCAGACTCTCCTGCTGGGTGTAATCAGAGTGTTCATGGTGGGTGTTATCAGAGTCTTCCTGGTGGGTGTCGTTCTCAGTCACCCTGGTGGGGGTAGCTTGGACTCTTCCTGGGGGTGTGAGTCAGACTCTCCTGCTGGGTGTAATCAGAGTGTTCATGGTGGGAGGTCATTTGGAATCATCCCAGGGATGTGAGTCAGACTCTCCTGCTGGGTGGGATTCAGGAATCTTCCTAGTGGATGTAATCAGAGTCTTCCTGGTGGGGTGTGATCCGAGTGTTCCTGGGGGTGTGAGTCAGAGTCTTCTGGTGGGTGTCATTCACAGTCCCTCTGATGGGGTGTACCTTGGACTCCTCCTAGGTGGCGTGAGTCAGACTGTCCTGGGGGGTGTAATCAGAGTGTTCCTGGTGGGATGTCTTTTGCTAGGGGGTGTGATTCACTCTCCTGGTGTGTGGGATTCACAGCCCCCCCCCCCGTGGGGTGTAACTTGGACCCTTCCTAGGAGGTGAGGGTCAGAGCCTTCTGGTGGGTGGAGTGTAGGGTCTTCTGTTGGTGTCTGACTCGGTCTCCCTGGGAGTTAAGGCGTCTTGGTCAGGGAGGGGGACTGGGGTGCTCGCCTGTGAAGAGAGGACTAGAGGCGAAGCTGCCAGGCCACTGTCCCTGACTGTTTGGGAGAGGAGCTGGGGTGCAGCTGGGCATGCAGGTGAGGAGCGTGGGTTGCCTGTGCAGCCTGAGCAGCGCCCTGGCCTGGAGGACTGTGGGAAATGAGGACACTACAGGGTTGAATACTCACGGGGAAGGACCTTCATTAGGAAGGACTTTCTTTTATGTCCTGCCTCCTTTTTGAACATGAAATGGACCTTTTTTATGAAATAATGTTGAAAGCAGGTGACAATTTTTTAAATGTCCTTACTTAGCAAAATAGAAAGTTGTCAGTCCTCTGTTTGTCTTCCCACTGATGTTTTAAACATTGGATCATAAAATCTGGAAAGCCGGGGACCTGGGTGTTCTAGATTTCCTGAGAGAAGTCTCACAGCACTCCTGGTTTTAAGAAATACATGTTTTAAAAGTGTATTGCAGCCTTTTAAACACACAGGAAATGATGGCAGATGGGGGAGCTGGTCCTGCCGCAGGTTCCAGAGGGGCAGTGGCCTCAGTGCTCACGCTTGCTTTTGCAGCTTCAAGTGCACTGGTGATCCTGGGGACCCGCCCAGCCTGCATGGGGCCTAGTGATGAAGGTGGCCTGCGTCCCCTGTGGTGGGGTGGCCAGAGCCCTTTGGGAGCTGCTTTGCTGTGCCTGCCTTTTTTTTTTTTTAAATATGTTTTTAGTTGTAGATGCTGCAACACCTTTGTTTTGTTTATTTATTTTTATGTGGAGCTGAGGATCCAACCCAGGGCCCCACGTGCCAGGCAAGCGCTCCACCACTGAGCCCCACGGAGCCCCACTGAGCCCCAGCCCTCAGCTTGCTCTTTGGGTCCAGGGACTTGGGATGAGCCTAAAATGAACCACAATACCTTTTAAAGGAAGCTGCCGGGAAGCGTGCGCACACCCACCTCAGCCCTTCTGGAGCGTGGTTGCCGTGCTGCACACCCTCTTCGCCACCTGCAGAACTTACCCGAGTTCCCAAAGTGAAACTCTAAAGCTGTTCAAGCACAGCTTCCCAGGACCTCGATTCCCGGCCCGGAGACCTCCCCTGCTTTCTGTCCTGTGACTTAGACTGCCCTCGCTCCGGGGTGGAGTCTGAAGAGCTTGTCCTTCCGTGCCAGCGTCTGGCAGCCTTCACCCACCGCGGCTGCTCCCCAAACCTCCTCCCCTTCCTTCCCAGGAGGAGTAGGAGTCACTGAGTCCTGCGTCTTATGGGTCCATCTGTCTGTCTGTTGATGGACCCCAGGGTGTTTCTGCCGTCTGGCCTTAGCTGTGACCTGAGTGTATCAGCCCCTGCTCTCTTATCCTGGGGGTCGTACCCAAAAGTGTGATTGCAGGGTCGATGGAAGGTCTGGCTATTTAGGGGGAGACTGGCGACACTGGGGTGAGAAACTTCTAACCCAATGATGACAGAAGTGAAACTGGGCCACGGAATGGAAGGCACACGTAGAGATTTAATAGGATGTGGGGGTTACCTTATGAAAGGGGAGACAGGACAGAGAGGGAGAGGGAGAGAGAGAGAGAAGAGGCTGCTCCCGGAGCAGAGGAAGGTGCAGCCTTTCACGGAGCCAGGGCACTAGGGTCTGGATGGCCCTTCGCTTGGCTCTGGTTTGCTGGGCACTCCAGAGAAACCCGGGGGCTCTGGGGCCGGTGCCTTTTGTTTGGCAGGATGTTTATCCATCCGCCCTGTGTTCCTGGAATCGGGCAGTCTGGTTGCAGGAGAAGGCCTCACGGTCCATGGAGGTGCCTCGTTGTGGGGTGTCTGCCTGGGAGGCTCCACTGCAGTCCCGTCCCTGCAGATCTTGACACCACCTTAGCTCCTCTTATCCCAGTGTCCTTGGTCCTGAAGGGGCAGACTTCTAGCTCCGGAATGTGCACCTCTTAAATGATGGACGAACCCAAGTGCAGAGCCAAGCAGGAATCTGACCCCAGGGTTCAGGTAATAAAGGAGACTCGTCCAAAACCAAGGCATCCATGCCAAGTTTCATCCTGCTTTGAGGTACCCGTCGGGCCCCCGCGGGCCCCCGCGGGCCAGGGTGAAGACTCGGTGCTTTTCAGCAAAGGCAGCCAGAGTCCCTGTTGTCACTGGGGCTCCAGCTCGTCCGGCTTCTGAGGTACTTTGAGTGGGTAACAGGCTGTGAGTGATGGCCTCAGGGGTGTGCCTGCCCTTTGTCCCTTGTGGTCCCAAGAGGCCTCCTGCCATGGCATTCCTACAGCATCCACACAGGTAATGCACCCCTCCATGTCCCGCCAACGCTTGCTTTTTGATTTCTAAACATGAACCAGCCAGGCGGGTGGGAAGTGGGATCCCGCTCTGGTGCTCTGGCTTTGTTTTTGTCACCAGGCAGTATGCCAACCCGGGCATCTGTTCTCCATCTTGAAGCCCATCTTCTCTTTGTCGCCATCCCCTCCCTTGGCCTCACTTAATCATTGTCACCTTTTGCACCAACTTGTATGTGAAGTCCTTTCTGCATGGTTTCCGGTGGGGAGAGGCTGGAGAAAGCCATGAGGAGGGGAGGGGAGCAGCGTACCACCGCTCCACAGTTGTCCCCTCTGCAGAACAGGGATCCGGGAGCATTCCACGCATCCTCGGCAGCCACACGTAGGTTCCGGCATGTCACACTCAGGTCATGGTCTACCACGCACAGGTCACACACAGGTCATGGTATGTCACACAGAGGTCATGGTCTACCACGCACAGGTCATGGTCTGCTACATGGCAATGAAGAAGAGTGGGTTCCATTTGCAAGAGCCCATGGCATTTTACTAAGAAAAGCAAGTTATAGAATTACATATTAAAACTACACATGGGCAAATACACACGTTATGTGTGACGATACGATACGCTGAATGTGGTCTGAGCTAATCTAGTCTGTGTGCACACGATGCCTGTGACGGGTCACGTGAACGTTACGTTTGCCTCCGTGACACACACGGCTGCCCTGCGAGGTGTGCACGAGGCTGCTGACAGTGATTATTTCGAGAGGCTGAGGTGGGTGGGGAAATTTCAGTTTTACTTGTGATGCTTCCAATTGTGGGTTTTTTTTTTTTTAACAAGAAATCATAATATTGTAATTTAAAAGAAATGGGAGGGAAGAGGGAAAGGAAG
This sequence comes from Glaucomys volans, assembly GCA_020662805.1. Lineage (NCBI taxonomy): Eukaryota > Metazoa > Chordata > Mammalia > Rodentia > Sciuridae > Glaucomys > Glaucomys volans. The sequence continues at coordinate 214,802 of JAJEJO010052995.1, forward strand.
GAAGGAGGAAGTCAGATGCAGCAAGTTGCCATGGAGGCCTGGAACACAAGGCTCCCGCGTGCACGTGCACTCCAGACACACACAGTGGCCACAGACAGCGTCCTCCAGATGTGCACCAGAGGCGCTGTTCTGGCCACTCTGAATCACTCGCGGGCCCCACAGACCACACTGAGGGAGGAAGGTTAGCCCAGCTTCACAGGAGGACATAAACTGGGAGAGGTGGGGTCATTCACCTAGAGGCGTAGCTGGTGGGCGTGGGAATTTAGTTCTTTAACACTCCTTTTTTTTTGAAGATGGATTTTAACTTCTGATGCATCTTTAAAATCGATGAGATACCGTAGCCATCCGGCAGAATATGAAGGTCATTAGGCAGTTCGTTTGTTTGGCCTAATTTGAACACAGCTCTGTTCATGAGAGCCTTGCATGGGGGTGAATGCCAGGAACTTGACAGCAGTCTCTATCAGAAGAGGACATTTGAGTTTCTATTTTAAGTAAAAAGAATGGCCCGGTTGGCCACTTGATCGCTGCTTCTGAGCCGGAGGTGTGAAGGCGACTGGAGAGTATCTGAAGGTACTGTTGAGTCCTCTCATTCTGGGCGAGAGTGTCATGATTTGTCCTTTGCTGTCTGTGGAAGTGTCCCCTTGGGGTCACCCTTGGAGCCTGAGTGGAGGCTGGGCCACAGGACTGGCCGGCCTGA